>VURO01002324.1:43188-62244 GCA_015108175.1 Pelvicachromis taeniatus
GAAGTGATAAGGCAAAACTTAGTCTCCATTTCCAGTTTGCACATAATTAATACTTTTTCAAATGTATTTATTTTAAACCCCTTATAGTCCCAACAAATAGGAAGTTTTGTAGTTGCATTTTAACCCATTCATACAGTGAAGCAGTGGGCAGCTACCAATCCAGCGCTCAGGGAGCAGAGCATAGAGACGGTACCTTGCTCAGAGGTACCTCAGGGTAGCCATTTGGTGGATTCGAACCCCCGACCTTCCTTGATCATGGGGCAACCACTGCACCCACTGAGCTACCCCTGCCCCAAATACAAACATTGACACTAAGTGAGTAGTTGGAGCTTGGTTAGAGATAAGTTGGCATCTTCCATGCAAATGGGTCCACTAGAATTCTGCTAGTGACCAAAGTAAGTTAGCTGGCTTAACCCAGAAATGTGGCTTAAAGTACAGACCTGTATATTTGCCTATATAACTCAGGAACTACAGATAAAATTAACTAGTAGATGAATCTAATATCAGCTTTTTTGTGTAATATTAATGGTAATATTATGTGAATTATCCTAGAGAAATGAAGAAAAATTAACTTCTGAATGTCTATAATATTGTTAGTGTAACACACACACACACACGTGTGTATTTTTATATCCTCGTGGGGACATCTCATTGACATAATGCTTTCCCTAGCCGCTTACCCTAACCATCAAAACTGAATGGCTAACCCTGACCCTTACCCTAAACCTAACCATAACCTAATTGTAACCCTGACACTAAAACCACGTTTTGAGTGTGAAAAATGCCTTCAACCCCATGGGGACCGGGGTTTTGGTCCCCACGAGGGCTGTCCGTCCCCATCAGTATAGTAAATTTCAGGTTTTTGGTCCCCACGTACACACGTTTGTGTAGATAAAGCATTTTTTTTATATATATATATATTTTTGTTTTATTATTTAATTATTTTTTTACTACTTTTAATAACACTGAATTCACAACAAATAGAAAAAGAAAACAGGACAGACAGGCATCAATTCACTGAAGCCTGTCTTTTCCAGTTTTTAGTACAACAGCAAATTCTAAAATTCTTATCTCCCTTCACTATTCACACATATTTAAAAAAGGAGTAAAAGAAATAGTAGTAATAAAATAAAACTATTTAGTGACACATTACTAGGGAATGTGTTGCTGACAAGCACTCCAGGGGTTGCTGCAGCATCATATTATTTAGGCACGATGGTAAAAATGAATCTAACTTAACATCTCACCATTTTAAAATAAACAAAAAGCAGATGGGGCTTTCATGGTCATTACACTTATTAATGCGGGCTAGATGGTCAGTGACCTGCTAAAACACTATTATTATGTTTACAGATGTGCATTTGGATGCTCTGGGATTCTAGGCAGAAAACAAAGCACATCAATGCTGTGTAACCTCCTGACTCGCACCGTAAGATAGCGGATGATTTGGGTCACCTAATTTCCTTTAAATACTGCACCACCAGCTGTCATTTTTGTGAAGAATTCCTTTTAAGGTTTGGTGATGTTTCTGTAGCTTTTCTTAATTTTGGTTAGCTTAATCATTCCTACTGCAATAATTAAAAAAAAAAAAATGAAAGACATTTTTTTTCTAACTTAATAAGTACTTCTCTGCTTGGGCTGCTGCCCCTGCGACCCGGCCCCGGATAAGCGGCAGAAGATGGATGGATGGATGGATGGATGGATAATAAGTAACACTGAGGATTCACAAATAATTTTGCTCATTTCAAAATTAATAATTGCCTTTGCCAACATTTTGGATACTTTCATTTCAACATCTTTCATGCATTTGCTGTTGACTTTGCAAATTAAATATTTCTACAGAACATCAGAGATGTAGGTCAAATGAAGGTCACATTTGTAATATACTTCTACGTATTTAAAATCAACTTTTAATTATTACAGTATTGCTACCTGTCAATAATTACATATCTTTCTTTCAAAAGCTTTCACTTTTACTCCTATACTTTTGATATCATCATATTTAGATATTTATCTAAGAATAATCTGAGATAAAACGGAGAGAAAAAAATGGGGTGAAGGTTTCTCTAAAGTTAATAAGGAAACTTTCCTAAATAGGATGCCAGGTATTATCATATCGTCATTAGAGGCTGGCTGTAAACAGAAGAATAGCTTATTTTAGTGGTCTTTAGTAGCGTAACAGACGTGTATTTGAATTAAAATGTCATCAGAATTAAGAACAAGTGTCTATGGACAATATCAGCCAGGTGCAACGAAAGAGCAGCTGACACACCAGCTGATTCAATGACATTTAAACTGCTCAAAACTTCTCTAAAGTCAGCCACATTAATAGTTTATCTACCCTACGTGTCTGGATGTATGAAGTTAGGTTGCGATTGGCTGCAGAAGAAGGGGAAGCCACTCAGTACCTAAACAACAAGCTTAGAATCTCATGATATTTCTTAAATTATCATAGTCAAATTTTGCTAATTGTGCACATTTGAATGATTAAACCAATGGGCAACCACACTAGCGCTGTTTGTTGAACTCACTGTGTTGAGAGGAGTGGGCTAGCTAGCAAAGCTAATGACTGAGGTTGTTGGTGTGAAAACGTGAGTTTGCACCGTGACTGTGCACGTTGTATAGGAGTTTGCAAGTATTCCTACAAAAATTACAGTGCTTTCATCTTCAGTGACAATTTGAGACTTTGTAGGGACCCTTTATAAACATTTTATTGTTTCTATTGAAGTCAACAGAAGTCTCTTTAAATCCTAGCAAAAGATGATAAGGGGAAGAACACTCTGAGCAGGCAGCTGATGGGCATCTTCCCTGAAATTATGTGAACCTGCTCTCATCTGTGAAGAGAACGGCGTGCCAGCTGTAGAGCAGCCAGACTAGCAGTCCAACTAAAGGACTGGCAATGTTTGTTCTGTTCCTCCTACTTACGGTTCTTTTTCTCTCAAGGTCACGGTAACACCAGTGTAAATATCTGTTTAGAAATCCTGTTTCTAACTAGATACATGACTACAATAACCTTAGTTTTTGTCAGAATTTAGAAGCAGCAAATGAAAGGTCATCCAGGGCTTTAAGTCTCTAACACATGGCTCTATTATAACTACTTGATTTGTATCATTTGACTTCATGGATAAATATATTTGAGTGTAAAAAAACACAACTATATGTCCCAGGATGAAACTCAGTGACTTCTGTGTGCGAATGCTTCACTGAGGTCTAGCAGGACAAACATGGAGATGAATTCACTGTCAAAGGCTATAAGAAGATCATCTGTAACCTTAGAAACCTGCTATTTCTTTGTTATGATGCACTGGAAATAGTACTGAAACTATTCAAATAAACAATTTCTTTGCACACTGTAAGTTAACTTTTTAACGACTATGATGAAATTTGGAAACAGAAGGAAAGCCAATAATAATTGGTCTATAATTAGCTAAGACAGCCGGCTCAAGTAAAGGCTTTTTAAGGACTAGTTTAAATAGCACCACCTTAAAAGCCTGTGGTACACAGCCTGTTAATGAAGACAGATTAATCATATTTATAATTGAAGCATTAATCCTTCAAAGTAAAAGTTCTCTGAACAGTCTCGCAGGTCTAAAAGACACATTCATGATTTAGAGGAACTAGAGAAAGAGAAAGTAAATATCAGCAGTTATTAAAGTCTCGATATTTAATGAGATATCTGTTGGGACAGCTATAAATAATTTGGTTTTTTCTAATGGTTAAATTCAAATTTTTATTTGTGAAGCGATTCATAAAGTCATTGCAAGTTAAAGTAAAACGAATAATTGGCTCAACGGAGCTCTGACTTGCTTGCGAGAGTGTTGAAAAGATAACTGGGGTTGTTCCTGGGCAAAAATCCTTCTACAACAATGTGAGAGACTGACAACGTCATGTGCAAAATGATTACTTCACGTTATTGCTGCTAAAGGTGGTTCTACAGAATCATGAAAGGTACCTAGTTTTTCATAGAAGTGCACAGAGTTCTGTGAAAATTGACTTTTTCACAAGACTGTATGGGACAGTTTTTAAATAATGGCTCACGTTGACATTTCTAATGCAGTCTTTACTCGTTGCTCAGCTATTTTTAATAAATCATTGATTAGATCTGTTAATACCTGATGTTTTCAAAGTCAACATTCGCAGATTCTCATTTGAGCTCCATCTATTATTTTGCTTATTAATCAGATACTTGGTTTTCCCCCCAGATATCGCTGTGTAGAGAATCTCTATCTTTAACACCAGCAGACATGGACATGAGTGTGTAAGCCTAAGATAAGGCAGAAAGGGACCATCAGAAAGAGGATCAACTTTTTTCAGTTTACATCATTCTTACTTGATCCTTCTTTGGCTTTATCCTGCTCTCTGCAATCCCTCTATCTACCTGCTACTATGTGTGTGTATGTGCAAGTGTGTGTGGCTCAGTATCATGGGCTTTAAAAGCTTCATGAAATTTGTAATCCTCCCTCTGCACCATTATTGATCCTTGCGTAAAGGTTTATCTAGTTCTTTTCATTCCTCACTCATGCAGTCAACACTGTTTCATACACATACAAAGCATCGTAATGTTAAAATGCAGTGTGGATGTATCGTGCTCAGAAGGAAGTAGTATCTTCTTAGACGGCGAGGAAAAACACCATACACGCGTGATCATGTTGGAATACGCAAACCGCCGGGTTAATCACATCAACCAGTTTTCAGAGAAATAATCAAGAAATGTTCATGTGCATAATGACGCAAAGGATTATAGCATAAATGTCAAAGAGTTCAGATTTTTAACACTCAACAATCCACATTTATATAATTTGTCTAACTACTGGGATATTTACTATTCAGTATTCTCCCAGCAACATGCAGCTAAGAAAGGGATCAGACAGGATGACCCATGTCAGGAAATGATGTCTCGTTATTTTAGTGTGCCCTGTGAGTCTATGTAGGTCGCACGTTTATCAAGTAGCTTGCAAAACTCAAAATCTTACCAAGTATATTTGTCTTATTTCTAGTCAAAATAATCTCATCACACTTAAAATAAGACACAATCGGCTAAAGAGTAGCATCGCAGTGAGATATGGAAACTTGTTTTTAGACACTGAATCTTGAAACTAGAGAATTTTCACTTGTTCCACTGGCAGATTTTTTCCACTTAAAACAAGATATTTTTGTGGAATACAATAATAAGTGGATAATAAGTGGAAAAATATACTTGGTTTTGAGTTTTTGCAGTCTGATACCTTGATAAATACTATTTGCCTTAATACTATGTGCTAAATACTGAATAATAACTGTCTAAATACTCCCTAGGAATGTTAGTTTGGCATTATTGCTGCAAAAGAATGTCCAGCAATGAAATGAAAACAAGTTGCTCACTTCCTTCCACTGCTGGGAATGTTTCATGTTGTCTTGTTAAATCTTCTCCTTTGAGAAAATAATGAGAAACATCACAAAATGTTTTTTAAGTTTTGGCACCTTTTGATGGCACAATCACAAATTTTTAACAATGGACACATTTAAGTAACATGAACATATAAACTGTAGAGAAATAACAAAACTCAGAAAAGTAAACTAGATCTTCAAAAAAAAGTTTTACTCATTAAATACTCTTTTCCTTTTCACCTTTTTTTCCCTATTATTATTATTATTATTATTATTATTAATATTATATTTGTTTTGCGTAGGTTTTTGAAAAAATGTATTTTACATTTTTTCATCTTTTGTCAGATTTTCAGGGGAAATCATACATTTTGTTTATGAACTGTGGTTTTCTGTTTGCTGCACAGAAATTTACACATTTTTCAAGAAAACTTCGGTTACAGTGTCCAAAAAAATAGACTGCACTTTGTTGCAAAAAATGAAACTCATACATCCTTTCACATATCGTCTTTGACTTACATGCATACATTTCCACAATTTAAAAACTAAACAAACAAAAAAACAGCATCCTTCCTTGTAAAACTCTTCTCAGAATCAATTTTGGTAAAACTATGGTTGTGTCTGTTTACATTCACTGCTAAAACTGTTCATGAACAGACTCATTCACAGGGACAGAGCGGTGAAGCTGACACAATTAAACGGGAGGCACATGTAAGGATGTGCTACTGTGTGATTTTAGCCCCAAGGAGTGTGTTTTCCATGTAACATGCATACTCACATCCTATGTAACTTCTAACCTTCTAGTGCGCCACCCACTGACACACTGTTGTTCACTGCTCACCTGTCTCTGTTTGAAGTCACAGCATTACCCCCGGGTTATGAGAAACATTAGACTTTATGATGAAACCATAACACACGTACATGTACATACTGATATGCAAATGCTTTTTGAAGGAACTCCAGCTGCGGGCATCGGAAAGACTGATAGCAATGCAGCTCTTTAATCTTTTGAACCTAAGCTGTTTTCTTTTTTTTTTTTGTGTTTGTTTGATTTATTTTTTTAATAGTCACATCCCAGTAGCTCCAACGATCAGCTATTAGCTCATATGCAACTAACCTGCTACATATGTGACATTACAAAAGATTAGGATATCAAATAAGATTAGGAAATGTCAAAAGTGCTGCCATCAGAAAGATCATAAACTGGCATTGCAAAAGGAAAGCAGTAGGAGCTACAATGTCACTGGGGAAAACGGCACACTACAGCTCAACTTCAACAACCTCAATGAAAAGAAAAAGGAAATGAGTTGAGAAATAAAACTACCATATCAAGATCAATAATTGCAACTACATGCTCAGTTCTAAGTAAGGACTGATGTAGGATAACAGGCCATGATGCATAAGTCTCATTATATCACAGTAATGACAGCGGCTGACACGGAAAACAGACTGATAGATGGTAAGAGAACCTCTGACAGTACAAACCTACATCATCATTATCATTAACCTTCCCCAGACAGCTTACTTTCAGCTGTCTCACACATTTTCTCTTATCACACTGTCAGTTGAAAAGAGAGCGAGACAGCTAGTCCAGTGCTTTGGTCCTCACTGAAATATCAAGGGGATGATGAACAGTAGCAGCGTTGGCGATCAGCAAGTCCTATGCCAATCAGCTTCTGCAGCAAAGTCAACATCAGCAAATACTGGAGTGCCTAAGCAAAAGACGGTAAACATGAGCTATCAAAAACAAGTAAGCATGTTGGAATGCTGACATTAGCATTTAAGATAGCATTTGGTTTCTAAAGATATAGTTGCGATAGGAATAACAGATCAGATGCATTCTCGTCTTTGCGGTTCAAATACAGCAAAGCCAGTGATGTCACTAGAATCTGCAACACCCATAAGTTGTCCTTTTGTATTGATGCCTTAGCACAGCGGCTGTGACAAATACTAGATGCCAGAAGGAAGTGGTCCTCATCTAAAGAACAGCAGAGTCAATACTGAGACAGGAAAGAGCGAGAAAGTCGCCATGTTTCTACTTCATCTCTGCTTTGTTTTGACTCGCTGACAAGTTTTCTGTGGACTGTTTTACTTTTGCTTTCATTTGCTGGTTAGGTTTGAAAATCGATAGGAAAATGGTTACAAAAATTAGGCTCTGGATTACAACTGACGTCACTGGACCAAGTGGATTTAATTGAGAAATCAGAGGTTCCTTTACAAGGATCCTTGCGTCATGACTTGGAAGTGAGAGACAACTCTCATTATCCCCAAAAAGTGCAACACAGCACCAACACCTTGCATGTGCTTGTGAGATGCAAGTGGATTTGACAAAACTGCTGTTTTTCATGCCTTTTTAGTGAGACTGGCCTTCTTTTTATCCAAGAATGAACAGACTTCCACATGTTTTGATGGTCAGATTGCACATTCGTGATTGAACCTGGTGTTGGTAATACAAGGATATATGAATCAGCTAGTTAGTCAAATTCAGCTTCCCATCATCTGCTGAACTTGGATCTTTAGCTGTAGTTGCAAAGTTTCAAAGGTGCCTTAAACACTGAGGAACTCTCCCACACAGGGACCTTGCTGAGATACATTTACACATTTACATATGCGTAGCAATCGTTCGTGATTGCTACAGACTTTAAAGGGATAAAATTGTTACGCTGTGCTTTAGTGTTCAGCTTCATTAAGCTGTCTGCTCATTTGCACACTGAATGCCAGTTTGAGAGTGGTTCAAGTGGAATAGTCACACACATTTGCCATTACCTTGTCACCCATCTATGAGAAGATTAACTGTACCAGAGTGCCATCGCTCCATCTGTGTGACTCTCCTTCATATCCAACATGGCTGATATTTGTAATGAATTACTAAAAGTTCATGAGTATATGAAATATGCATTGAATACCAAGTTTTATCAATACTGTGTTAAATTCAGCATGTCACTAGAATAGAAAAAAAAAAAATCCAGGATGCAGTTTCTGACAAATCATTATTTAGGGATGTTTAGAGTAATGTTCCTTCACCACTGATGTCGGTAAATTTAAAGAAATCTTGACAGATGTCAGGATTCCAATAACAGCAACAATATAACTACCTCGAACTTTTTTCCACTTGCTTTTTAATACTGCTGCATGACACTAATGTTTTATTATGGAGTCATAAACCAAGAGCTTCAGGGGGAGCTCTAGATGGATGGGTGGAGCGTTTCAGTGGTTTGGGAGGATGATTTTGGAGGTGCTGTAGCGTGGCTGCTTGTTGAAATCAGTGTGTGTGTGTGCGCATGTGTGTGTGCGGTTCTGGGTGAAGAGCAGTAGATGAGGCGGCTGGCAAAGATTCATGATGGAAGGATGACTGTGTGTTTACTGCTGGGTCTCCTAGGGCAACATACACTGGGCTGGAGAGGCATGGCTATCAGTCAGTGTGACATACTCACATTTGTGTAACCCAGAAAATAAACACAGGCTCATCCACATACACAAAGAATTGTCATAAAAAAACTGTATTCACATATTCTGTATTTGAACATCTGCAAACACCAGATGTTTTATTTTATTTTATTTATCATTATTTGCAAGCAAAAAGCAGCAAAGTTCTGGGATATTAACCGTTCAGTCTACAGTGCAGTGTAGTTGTTTTTTGATTTCTTCTAACCTGTCACCCTGTTCTCTCTGCAGTCTGTTAGTTTGACAAGTGTCATTTAGTAATGATGGCCCAGAGCTCGCCACTGTACCAACAAGCAAAAAAAAATGATGACTTCATGTACTGCGGGGAGTAGTTTCTCTTATCACATGATGACATGAAGCTACTTTGTCACAAAATCCCAAAGCTATTTTCACATGTGGCGACATCATTACATCACTTGATAACTGGGCTGTGCTAGTATATGGATTTACTGTCAGCAAAACATGCGTGATCGCATAACTAGCACATTCGGTGTTGTCTGCAAACGGCTAAGCATGTTGGCAGAAAATGGAAGAATGTTAAAATACGAATGAAATTTGATGTTGTTCATTGCTTGGATCTTCATTATTTGTGTCTCTGGGTGGCAGCTGTTTCAATGATGCAAGTTTCCTTTTCAGGAAGCAGAAATAAAGAATGAGAATAAAACTTTGAAAAGAAAAATGGGATGGGGTGGGCTGCCAGGTGGACCAGTCAATGTTTTGACAGTTTACCCACAGCACGGTATAGTCATGGCAGCAGCCTGTCACTCTCAGATACCCTCCTGAGGCTCATTTACGTCTGTGTGTCTCCTGCTTTCTCTGCCTTGGTTTGTGCTCCTCTCTTTTTCTCCATCCTCACACTGGCTTCAATCCCTTCCCTTCTCCCCATATATTCATCCCACAAATTCCTCTGTTCTCTCACTCTTTCTTCCCTTCCTTTCAAGTTCCACGAAGACAGAGCTAGAAAGAAAGTTAGCTCCTGCTATGCTGTTTGTCTCCCTCCACACCCAGACCTCCTTCTGTGCTTTAGAGTTCCTGAAAAGGCTGAGAATAAAGGCTGAAATATCCAGCATAATATGGATATCCAGATGCTATATTCAGGCTGTGTAATAAGTTACTCGAGAGGGCAAATCTGGTCAATGATTTTTTTAAATGTCTTTTAGTGCTTCACTTCTGTTGGTGAATTGCTTCAGTGTGTGAATTGACACAGTAAAATCGATCATTTGGCATGCCAGCTGCATCTCACAACTGTAATATGTTATGTTAAACCACATCTAAATGTGATCTTGGCATGGATTTGTATATGTGGGGATTTTATCTGAATCATATCTAAAATTCATAAAATACCATGGATATTCATATTTTCTTGACTTGCTCTTCAAAAAGCTTAAGATTGTCACCTTAAAGAAAGATAATCATGGACTCTATAGGAGTTACACATCATGCAAGATGACTTTCGTAAGCACCCGATATTCTGGCATGCCCAGTTCCTCTGTGTTTTGTGAGCTTGTGAACCATTTTTTTTCTGCAGAATTATCTTAATTATCAATAAAACGAACTAATAAAAAAATGCATAATACAAACATCTAGTAAATGTGACTTTTCCAATATCTTTTAACCCTTTCATGCATGAAATCAGGATTTTTTTTCTTAAGTGTTTTTATTCATCTTTTGCATAAAAATACTTAAGAAAAAAAACGCAGATTGAAGTCAATCAACAATAATTAAAATGAAACATGTCATACATCTATAGTAATATTAAACGATTCAGTGGGTGGCAGGGTATGGAGTGATGGTGGTTTATGTATACCATCAACACTGACACAAATACAAGAAAACAGCCTTTGACTAGCTGTCCACTGTAGTGACCACTATGCGTGAAAAGGTAATGGTAGCCTAGACATGGTTACCAAAGTGTTTGGCTTTTTTACTTGGTATGTGGTCACTTTGCTGTTTTCCAGTGTAAATAAACTACTTCTTCTCTAGTGCTTTGTTGAAAACTGTTGATGAACATGATCCTCCAAGATGTCGTATCTCTGACACAGACCCGTCGCTTTTCCACCAGTCCTCTTGCTGAAGGTTTCTTTCTGTTAAAAGGTGGATTTTCCTTCCCACTGCTGCCAAAGAGCTTACTCAAAGGGGGTTATTTAATTGTTGGGGTTTTCTGTGTTTACTTCTAGGGTCTTTACCTTACAATATAAAGTGCCTTGAGGTAACCGTTGTTGTGATTTGGCACTAAATAAATAAAATTGAACTCAGTTAACCTGAATTATTGACTTGTTGTGTGGAATTCTTCAGTCTGATGCTACATATTGGGTCCTCTTTCTTTTGTCCCAGATTTCTTGACATCCACTATCATGGACCAGTCACACTTCTTCACTCTTCTCACTATTTTCTTATTCCTTTTTTTCTTCAGATCTTGAAATTATTACAGTGTTGTTTGCATACCTCACATTATTAATGAGGTCCCCACCAAGTACAACTCCTGGCAATTCATGAGTCTCAGACATGATGTAATTACCGTACAGAGAAAATATGTCAGGTGACAGCATACCCCCTTACCGTACAGCTCTTCTGATTTTGACAAATTCTAAAAAAAAATGTTTCTCACTTCTGATTACTGCAGTTCGCTCCCAATTCAGGTTCTTTATAAAGAAGTCTTTTGCTTTTTAGACTTTATAACAAGCTACCGTATATCTTCCATTAGTAGCCTGTCTCTTTTAAACGGCAGTTTCTAATAAACGTTGGTTTGAAAACATGTCACGGACATATAGACGCCGATCTCCAATAGTAGCCGGGCAACCTTCAACCCAGAAGTCCCTCCGCGCTGTCTTCTTCTTCTTTTTAAATTTTATTGGCAGTTGGCAAACAACTGAATGGTGCTTTACCGCCACCAACTGGTATGGAATGTGACTGGAATGTCGCGTCTAGTTACTTGGCCAGCTGTTTCCAATCAGCCGTCATCTACGACCAGCGGCATTTAACCTGAATGCAGCGACCATCAAAGTGGGATTATTACACTGAACTGGAACTGTCGGCTAGCGAACCTGCTAACTATGATTTTCTGGTCTTTTACTTCCTGTCCTGGAGAGTCGGGCGGAGAGAAGTTTCGGGGAGCACCACTCGTGCACTGGGCTACCACAGACAAGGAGACACTCAGGAGCAGAGGAGGAGCACAATTGGGAACTGCATTATTTGTGAACTGTTGGAATACGTTTTGGAGCACTGTAAGTAAACTGAGGTGAAAAGGTGTCTTTTCACCTCAGTCTAAAAACCGCACCTGGGCCCTCTTCCCCTCTTACTTCCGTGACCATTCGGTGGGAATAAGAGCCGGTCTCCAACAACCGCCAGTCTCTTAAACGCCGGGCCGGCTGGATAATTTTTTGAATAAACGCCTGGGCTACAATTGGAAGATATACGGTATTAACAAAAAAATGCTCATTTTAAATTTGATGCCATTAATGCATGGCACGAATATAAAAGAATTTGTCTAACAATAATCCTGCAGTAAAAAATGCATATCATGTGACATGAGTGACAGAATATTATTCTTTCCCGTGCACTGTGAACTCCAGCCTCAGAGACAATGTAAGGGTGTCTTGGAAACTTATTAACAGTCTGGTATGTAGATGCCTGGAGCTATTCTGTTGATATTCCATATGGATACTCTTCAATATTTATAACATTAGCAACAAAAAATTTGGCAGAAAAGTGAACTCCAGAAAATTGTGTGGAATAATCAGAATTAAAATACGTTTGACCTTTTTTTTTTAATTTAAGGTTCAAAACTATTACTTTTCAAACATCTTTCAGTTATCATTCTTCCTTTGGAAGGCTTAAAGGGACGAACGCCTTTTACTTCTCGTTGGCATGATTTGAAATAGACACTTTTTCTTCTTCTTTCATTGGTAATCTCAAACTATTTACATAAGACATCAGTTCCATTTCACTGAACAGCATATGTTTCGCGCAATTACTGCACTTACTGTGCCAGTTTGAGTTACAGTAAGGATACTAGTCTTCATAAACTCATGTCAGTCAAATCCTGTGTGCAGCAATTTGCTATATGGAGAGATTCACAGACAGAAGCATTGTGTTATGTAAAATAAACACTTCAAACCGGAGAGAGAAAGATAGATAGGCAGGGTGAGGGCGGCTGGGTGGGACAGCTGTGTTCTTCCGGAATGTTCTGTTATTTCCAGATCAGGAGTTCTCTTTTGACCTTAACCAAACTCTGTGCTTTCACTGAGAGCTGCCTAGAGGCTCTTCTACCTCCACAGCAGCCTTTTGTGTGTGCCTGCAGTCCCCTGACCCCTTTATAGTCTTGCAATATTGGTTTAGGAACAAAAGAGGCTAGTTAATTCAATAAAGCACCTTTCCCAATAAACTGGCTGGGTGCTCTTGCTGTGTGTGGCAGGCTGCACCACATGTAGCTGTTTTCATTGTGTCACCACCGCTAAAGATAAATGAGAAGTTCCCAGATGGAGAGAGAAGGAGACTGCATGTGAATGTGGAAAATATACTCGGAGGGAAGCAAAGAGGACTTCAGCAACTGGAAGTGTCTGACAAATAATGTTTGCTCTGGAATTATATCTCAACTGGAATATTGTTAAATATGATTGGAGCGCTTTTAGAGTGCAGTTAAATGGAAGTATCCACACTGGGGTAGCAAAATCTGAAGCTACAGACCACAGTTTAAAATGATATTTCAGGTGATTTTCATTTCTTTACTTTAAAATGTTGATGCTCGATAGTAGTTAATGCCCTGGAAGAACTATAGAACAGTCCAAATGTGCGGCAAAATGATATCTGTTGAGATGCAATATAAAAAGTCAAATAAAGAAGATAAGTTTGCAAGCTTCTAGAAATTAAGTTACTGTTTAAATTCAGTAAGAAGAGTCACAAGATTAGTCTGCAATACCTGAATACTAGGTGTGTTGCTTAGCTGGATTTGTTTTTACCTTGTAACTCAGAGTGTGCGGGCGAGAGAGAGAGAGAGAGAGAGTGAGAGCTGGTTTTGAATGTGCCTGCGGACAGATTTTGTCAACACAATAGCGGCACCACCATGCATGATGCAGTTACAAACTTTGCAGGTGTGTTGGCTAGTTGATATCAAAAACAAAGGTTCAGTTTAATGACGGTAGCGGTTTGTTTCACTTTGGATTCTCCACGAATACTGGCGAAATGTTTACGAGAATCGAGCTGAACAAAAAGAACAAAGAATACTTCTTAGTAATAGAATTTGTCACTTTGTTTATGCCCATGGAAATTATGTTTATTCAATATGTAGGAGCGGCGTGTGTTTGCATAGTTGGTGTGTGTACGACTTGGTGTCACTGAGGTCATCAGCTCTGTGACAGTATTGGGACACTGATGACAGGCTTGTGAAAGCTGCTCCTCTGTGTCTCAACGAACTGTCAACAGCATTTCGTTTCTGGAGCTGTTGATCTGCTCTTTTCACTCTTCATCATAAACCAAATGTACAGATGCTGCCATTTAACCACGCAGTTTCGGCCCTTCACCGTCGCGTTGATGGTTTCGTGCATGCAACGTCCACGCTCAAACTAATTTTGTAGAGTGATGAGTGAACAAATAACCACAGCTGTAAAGATGTCTGCCTCTATCGTCTATACAAATTAACAACCAATTAATAAACAATTAACAACAATGTCAACTGGTTGCTTTCAAGGAGTGTAAGTAGTACCTTAAGCACGTCTACTACAAATGCAGTTAAATTATAAGGATAATGTATTATGTATGTAATGTAATATGTCAGTGCTTTATGAGTACACACTCATGGATATGTTCCCCATTCACCTAGACCTAGAGGTTGGTTGGTGATTGCCTGGCAACCACTAGTCGCTACAGAAAAATTTGCATTCCCAACAAAAACCTCTTTTTGATTGCTTTGGTTGCTAGCAGACTGATACAGTTGCTGGTAGTTTGTAGATGCTGGTAGAAGATGCTGACTTGTCTGTAAATATTTGCCAAATACTGACTAAGTGGTAGTGAAACTGTGGGGTCTGATACAAACTGATAGAGAGAACATTTCCCATCAAAGAAAACATTTTGTCTTTTGAAACCTGCATGTTTCAGGTAAGACACAACTTTTACTTTGAAGGTGATTATATCTTCTATGCAACATTCGAGTGCCTGCAGCAATGTGCTAGCAACACAATCACAAAGAAGTTTCTGGTGCTGCACCTTATTTACAACAGATTTCACCCAGTGACAGCCAGCAACCACCAGCAACTGCAAGCAACCAGTTGGCAACCAGCTGGGTAATTGCACATGTTGTTTCTTGGTGACCATAGTCACTTGTTATATACTTGTTATTAATCTCTGGCTCTCTTCCACAGCATGTCTTTTATCCTGTCTTCCTTCTTTCACCCCAACCGGTCGCGGCAGATGGCCCCGCCCCTCCCTGAGCCTGGTTCTGCCAGAGGTTTCTTCCTGTTAAAAGGGAGTTTTTCCTTCCCACTGTTGCCAAAGTGCTTGCTCATAGGGGGTCATATGATTGTTGGGTTTTTCACTGTATGTATTATTGTAGGGTCTACCTTACAATGTAAAGCAACTTGAGGCGACTGTTGTTGTGATTTGGCGCTATATAAATAAAATTGAATTGAAAATTGAATTGAATTGACCAGTGGTTACTAAATAATAAATAAAAAATATAGGATACTATTTCAGTCCCTCAAGCCCATATACTCTACCGGTGCAACACATCGCTTTGTATTCCACTTCATCTGAAACTCCATTTCAGATCCTCCTTTTTATGTTCTGTCCAACTTTTGTCATGTCTGTCGTCATGAATTATGGTTCTTTTTTATGAGGGTCTTGATGCTACTTTTCCAACCTCGGGGTTTCTAGAATAAGTTACTGCAGACGGATCTTCTTTTTGACCATAATAGACCCTAAATTTAAAGAGACATATACATAATTAAAACTAATGATATTATATATGTAGAATGTGAGTGTTTTAATTTATTTTTTAAATAAAGTGTGGTAGTGTAGGGTGGAGATGTGAATCAAATGTGCACCAGAAGAGTACTTAGGCCAATGAGAGTGAAACTGTTACAAGTCTGTAATGGTTTTGGAAAGGGGAGATTTTGGTATTTAAGCAAAACAGGAAACTCTTAATATGTTTAACTCAGTCTAAGCCACTGCACATGCTGAACACTTGCTTATGTGTTTGAGAACATAACAGGTATCTCTCTTCAGCCCTTCACTTCCCTTCTTACA
Organism: Pelvicachromis taeniatus; assembly: GCA_015108175.1. Taxonomy (NCBI): domain Eukaryota; kingdom Metazoa; phylum Chordata; class Actinopteri; order Cichliformes; family Cichlidae; genus Pelvicachromis; species Pelvicachromis taeniatus. Next base: position 59,236 of record VURO01002324.1, read on the forward strand.
TTGCTCCAAGCTAAAACATGTCATCTTTGGGAGCCAGTTTGATGGGTCCCGACACTTGCAGTGCTTTGAGGATCAAGACAACAGTTTCACAGTGTGAGCTTCTTACCGGCATAAAGAGTGAAAACATGAAAAAGAAAAAAAGAGCTGCCGGCTGTCAGAGACTGTAAATGGTGATTTTGTTTCACTTCTCTACTTTTTTTTTCCCGGGTATTTTTTTTTTTTTGCAGAATCAAAGACTTATTGAACCCTGTCCAAAACCAGCATGTTTGGCCCTGTCATGAGAAAAGACAACCATGTTATTTATTTCTTAGCTAGAGGTTTTACTTAGGGAGGTGTTGATGGTGCTTCACATGCCACATTGTGGGTTTTCTGTAGGGACTGGCTCCACTGTTGTGCACTGCAATCGGCCTCTGTTGCGGGCAGGGTTAATTAATGCAGTTGGAATGTAACGAGTGTTGCTTGTCAGCCAAGTGCATGCCCGCTGGCATTTTATCAGCTTGTCACATTAATGAAATACGGTGCATGTCGAGATTGCTCAATTTCCATTTCAACTTTTAAACTTTGCCTGGCTCCAGCTAATGATGTAAGAGTTAAATCGAGCATTAAAGTCATTGAGAGGCTGCAACAACCCCCCAACACACGCTAATACAGTTTTGGAGCTTCTTGAATGCATGCACATATAAGGGTAAGAACAGCCTTTACTTGCAGGGCAGGGATTAACACCACATTTGTCTCAGAAAATCTTACATCCTGTTGGGAATAAAGTGCTCTACTTTCACTGTAAATACTAATTTGCTATCATGCTTTGGAAACTGTGATGAAGTCTTACTCAGTGAAGTCAAATGTTCCATTTAGTGTCATATGACATGAAGAATAAAGTAGTTTTTGTACTGATGTTACAGAGTGGGGTTATGTTAGTTGAAGTTTACAAAAAAGGCTCTGTGTAAAATAAAATTCCCCTCTCGCCTCTGCGGACAGTCTTTATCCTCGGGTCCTCTACCAGCTCGGGTCCTCTACCAGAGGCCTGGGATCTTGAGGGTCCAGTGCAGTATCTTTGCTGTTCCTTGGACTGCGCTCTTCTGGACATAAATCTCGGATGTTGTTCCTGGGATCTGCTGGAGCCACTCTCCTAGCTTGGGGGGGGTCACTCCACCGAGCGCTCCGATTACCACTGGGACCAGAACCCACCTTCTGGCATTCACACACAGCAATAAACCAAGAAAACACAGGTTGCTGGTGAGAGGACAATGGGAATAGATACTGGCTATCAGCAGTTGAGAGGGCCGACTATCAGCCACCTAATGGCACAAAGTACCTATGTGGTGCGTTCAAGGAGCGTCAGCATAGACATGGCGAGTTCAACGATGTAGGTCATATAAATTTCTATGGCAAAAATATTATCAGTAAATGAACCATAACACTTTAAACCAAGTAAACAACATGTAAACAGTGGGCTTTCTAACATGTCATTGCTGTAGATCCTTGTGGTGTGAATCAGTGACTGTTGTCATGTTCACTCATACAGCTAAAAGCTTGATGTCGCCCATGTAGACGAGGTGCCAGATGATTGTACCATTCTATAGTCAATATCTGTCGCCAGTCTTGTCAATGATTTCACTAAGGAGGTTCAGGCACATGAAACAACAGCGGGGAAAGGGCATCTCCTCGGTAAATCTTGCACTTGGTGGTGACTTGTGCAGTTGGCTTGAAGTTGACCTCTAGTGTTGTTCACCACATCCCTACTGAGTTCCTGATGAAGGCGCTAAGGGTCCTGTTCATGTTGTATATTTCTGTGCATTCCAGTTTCCATATGTGGGGCACTGAGTCATAGGCTTTCTTGTAGTCAGTCCAGGTGATGCACAGGTTGGGCAGTCTTGTCTTGCAGTCTCAGGCGGCTGCTCTGTCTACCAGTAGCTGATATTTCGCCCCTCTGCCTGTTCATCTTAGCTACTATGATAACCATCAAAAATGAATGTCTAACCCTGACGCTTACCCTAAACCTAACCATAACCTAATTGTAACCATGACACTAAAACCACATTTTGAGTCTCAAAAATGGCTTCAAACTCGTGGGGTCCAGGGTTTTCAATCAAATATATCCTTTACTCTCTTCAGCAGACACTTAAATTACTTGCATGGAGGTTGAGAAAGGTTTATCTCGGGCCTTGCCAATTGCTTCCAATGGGGATGTAGCTTTAGTACCCAGAAGAGGAAGAGGCCCAGTGAACAAGCCTTGTTATATAAAAGTTTTTGGCCTTTTTTTCATGTCTTTGTTTGCTTCTCCAAAACATGACGACGATAATAAAAGCTAACACAGCACCTTACGGTCTAATGTAGCTGATAATTGAGCAAATTCCAAGAAAGCAAAATCCATCCCGGGAGGTGCTGATACTTCCAAAACTAAACACTTCCTAAAGAAAACTTAAACTAGAAGAATGATTAAATTTATGCATGTCAAGTTGTTTATTTTTGGTTTTGGTTTTTGCTGTCTGCTCTGCAAATCTAAAACTACTGTCTTCAAAGTCATAACTATTATAATTAGAATTATACCTGTGTAGCTTTTTTCCTGAGAGAATTACAAAGTATAACAGTGTATAATCTGTTGTTTCTTCTCTGACCTGTGAAGTCTAAAGCCTGTTATCTGCTTGCCTTCTCTCTTTCTCAGCTCTGAACATTTACAAGTCACGTCATGCCACCGGACCAATTATTTCCAACTTACTAAATAAAGAGACCTATCATGAATTGCTTCTGTGTAGCTACTCTTCTTTCTCTGTGCTCTGCTGGTGTCAGAAACATTTCGCAATTTGCAGAGAACAACTCGTTTTACAGCGGAAACAAATCAGGAGAACGCTTCTAATCATAACAAGAACAACAAATTCTCTCCAGCATGTATCATCGCTTTCATAGACACTTTTATGTAATGTCAAATGTTCTTTTTTTTTTTTTTTTTTTTTTTATTTTTCCCCCCAATTTTTTTTTTTTTTTTTTTATTAAATTTTTTTGTTTTTA
>VURO01002329.1:1050-12378 GCA_015108175.1 Pelvicachromis taeniatus
TGTTGTAATTTGCAGGTTTGTGCTGTCCTCAACCTTCATTATTTTACTGTATTATCATATTTAATGGATTATTTTACTGTATTCATATTACAGTAAAATAATACATTAGATACATTCAAATGAATCTAATATATATATATCCAGAATTTATTTTTAACGTAGACAATGTTCTTATGATTCTTGTATGAAATCTGTGTTACTCATTCTTGTTCCTCAACAGAGAAAATGGAAGTGCTCACAGTCACACTTGTCCTGTTGTGCACTGTCACTGGATTTTCACACAGTACGTATTACATTCCAGTAGGTTAAAGTTAGAAAGTTTTTAGCATTTTTGAGTTAACTTCTTTCAGTAAAGATAATCTTTTACAAATCTAAGTCCTGATATTCCTGCAAACACCTTTCATGTTAATTATGCTAGTTGGTGTAATGTGAAAGTATAGCTGCATCACTTGCTTTTTAGTGCTTATTTAAATTTATGAACTTTCTGTCATTGTATTGTACAACAGGACTGAATTTTGCACAGATAGACGGATGGAACAGGGATGACCAGTCTGACTTGAGAAGTAAAGAGCTTAGCAATGTTTTTACATCTGCAGAGGTGAGAAAAAATGGTGAGGAAAATATTACTGAGGAATCCACTCAAATGACAACAACTGAAGAAGAGAGGGGTGAAAGGAATACCCCAGAGAGGAACCCTAGAAGAAAGCCCGTCAAGAAAATAAAGACTGTGAAGGAAAGAAGGGGAGATGGACCGACTTCACAGATAAAAGCAGAAATTGAGGAAAACACAGACCGTGAAATGACCACAGCTAGCAGTATAGAAGGACTCTTTGTAAAGAAAAGTGATGAAGGGTACACCCCTGAGACATTTCTCACAAGTAGTCTTTTACAAGAAGGAACAAAAGGACAGATCTACTCTGTACTACAGACAGCTGAATATGTAGATACAGATAAAGTGGTTGCATTGAAAATGAGAGAAAATTCACTGCAATTAGACTCTGAATCAAAGACAGAGACACACAATGAAAGCAGGAGGCTGACAGATACTGGAAAAAACTGGAAAATAGATCATGATCATGATGCAGTGATACCAGAGGAAGCAAAGCACGACAGGACAGATGTGAAAGTGAAGAGAAGTGATCAAATAGAGAGGCTGAAACAAAAAATGGTTGAAGAGGAGAGAGAAAGAGAGCTAGTTGCAGGGATCAGTCATCACGAGACAAGAAGAGCGGCGCAAATTATAAAAGAAATAGGAGAAAAGGATAAAGGTGCAAAAAAGAGTGAGGACACAACACATGCAGTCTATAAGGAATTAATCGAAAAAGAAGATCAGGTGTTAATTAACAACGTCACATCTCCTTTAAGCACATTTCCTGCTCAGGTAGAAAATGCCACAATTCAAATTATCACCCAATTTCAAAATAAGCCTCCTGCTTATCACAGCATAGCGCCTTCACTTCCTGTCACACCCACACAAATTCCTCCAGACTCTTCTCACCCTCCCACCCTCTACCCCAAGGATAGTTTTCGGTCTCTTTCTGTCAATATTCGCATTCCTAACTCAGTCAGTCACATCACAGACTTAACAGAGAGTCCTGGACACCATCTCAAGCTGAAAGAAACGGAAGCGAAGGCTGGCTCAGTTATAGAAGATGTAATGGTTAAAAATGTTTTGTTGAAACCAGCATGGAAAGAGGTACAAACACACAGAGCAGAGGACAAGGGGGAAATAAACAGAGTTGTTCAACCATATGAGGGTGAATTTATCTTTTTGGTCCAAACAGCAACAACAAAGCCCAATGAAGCAAAGTTTTTCACCAGCGAGCCAAACCCAACATCAAAAATAAATGGCGATTTATCTATTGAAGTGCCTCGGCTTGCACACAAATCAAACACGTCACAGTCGATGGACAAATACCTAAATGTTGAACTGACGGAGAATTACACCAAACTTACAGGGAAGCAAAATAAAGCATCTTCTCCGCAACCACAGCTGAACAAACCTTCAGCCAAACCAAAGGTCGGAACTCCCAAAACACCTTCACCGAGGCCAGTGAAAAACAACAAGCAAAGCAAAAATAAGACCATTAAAAAGTCCAAGGAAAAGAGACAGAAGAAGAACAATAAAACCCAAAAGCCACCAAAGAAGAAGAAAGAAATGTTCCCACCAACACACTTTCCTTACTTTATGGATAACTATTGTCCAATCGAGTGTGCCTGCTATGGAAGGTAAGACAAAGGATATTGAAATGTGATATCCTCTAATATTCTTAATATTAAATCACTGATGACTCTCTAATTGTATGTGTTGTTTGTGTTGTTTTTAGAGTGGTCCAGTGCTCAGACAAAGGTGTGGATAAGGTTCCTTATGGTATTCCCTATAATTCCCGCTATATCCTCCTTATGAATAACTACATCAACAGCATCCAGCTGGACCTGTTCAATCAGTATGACTCTATGCAGTTCCTTGTATTAAGCAACAATCGTCTCACAGATGGTTCCATTGAGGGAGTGTTTGAAGGGGTCCCAGCTCTGAAACGCCTCTACTTGGATAGGAATCTCTTACAAAGTGTGCCAGCAGACCTTCCGGCTTCTCTGGAGGAGCTTCGTCTGGACAACAACCGTGTGACCGTGATGTCGAAGGCAGCCTGGGCACGGTGCCCTGGCCTCTTGGTTCTGAGCCTCAGCAACAACAGCCTTGGGAATAATTCAATTCCTAATAGCGTGCTCTCTCATCTGGGGAACCTGCACACTCTGAACCTGGATCACAACATATTGATCTCAGTACCTCTGTGGCTACCATTGTCAATCAAAGAGCTCTATCTTAAGGGTAACCTCCTTGAGCAGTTTGGCAGAGGAGCATTCAATGGGAAATCAGGGTTGATGGTGTTGGACCTGAGTGCAAACAGACTCACAAACAAAGGGTTAGATAGGGATTCCTTCCTCAATACAACATTCTTGGAAAGCATCAACTTAGAGGGAAACAGACTAAAACATGTGCCTGAACACCTTCCTCCATCTCTTAAAACTCTGAATTTGGAGGGAAACTTCATATCTTCCATAAAGAAATCAGCTTTCAGAAGTTTGAAAAAGCTAGAGCACCTAGGCTTAGCATGGAATAAAATCTTTAAAGTGACAACAGGTGCATTCAGGATGCTGTCCATCCTGCACCAGTTAGACCTGAACCACAACACACTGAAACAGGTGCCCAGACAGTTACCTAAGGGTTTGCACTCAGTAGCACTCAAGCACAACAAGATTAAGTCAGTGCCTCATGATGCTTTCTGCTGGGGCAATAAAAGTCTAAGTGGACTTGTGAAAGTGCAGTTGGAGCACAATTTCATTGATATGGCAAAGCTGGATGCGAATGCCTTCAGATGCTTACGGGGCTTCCAGGTGGTGCACTTCTACTGAGCCCTCTGAACCTTCAAAGTGTCATAGGCTTGGATTTTTTTTATACACACAATGAAAAGTTTTATCCAAGACCCGTGGTGAATGCCACTATTGCCAGAAACCAATGATGAAATTCAAAAACAATATTTATTGTGTGTGAAATTCAGTTTATTGTGTGTGATCCACCAAAGTCTCACTGTCCGACTATTTTTATGACTCAGGCTGCTTTTCCAAAATCCCTTATATGGTAGGAAAACATCTGTTTGCATGCAGCATGAGCAGCCTAACCTACCTAGAACCAGAATAGTATGACTGAAAATCATCATGTTATTACTGACAGTTTTTTTTTCCATGGCAAACATTATTATTTTATCCTAGAGTAATTAGGTTTTAAAAAGGAAGCAGCTTTGTTTCATTTGGCTAAAACTTAAATTAAGACTTCTTATATAAAGATCACGTGGAAAAAATGTCCTTGGAATTAGAAATTAAAAAAGAAAGTAAAGGAAGCATGTTGAATGTATGTCGACTTGTTTAATTTAAATATTGGATCCAAATTTACTTTTCTTTTTAACATTGTCAGCATTGTTTTCTTATGTCCTAGTTTCTAGAATGTGAACATCTCAGATATGCTGACAATGACAGACTGTCTGTGGCCTGTGCGTCCATGTTTGTTTTGGGTAAAGCGTGAGCTCACTGATTCTTTCCTCTGTATGTATCAACAATATGTTTTATGAACCTAGTCACAGAATGAAAAACAGAAGATTCTGCTGATCTTATGCCATTGTCGTGACATTCTCTACACCTTTACGTCTCCACTGTCACATCTTACTTAACTAGATGTCTGTTTTCCTCAAATCTTCAACGAAAACTTTTTATCATGCAAATATTTCCTGTAAATTTGTCTGATTCAATTAAAAAACATTTACTAGTTCTATATAGTATGTTAAAATTAAGAACACTGGTGGTGTTGTTTTTGGTCGTTTGTTGCTCTTAAACAGGGTTTTTCACTGTTTGTGACAATTCCAGCTTTCTGGTACTTAGTTGAAAGTGAAAGAACAAAGAAAAGCAACAGTGTGATGGGAAAGTTTAAAGGTTCAGTCTTAGTTATCCTGTCGGGTGACCGTTGTTCAACGGTAAATATACAGCCACAAAAATGTAAATACAGTCCTAATAAACTAGCCACTAGATGGCAATAATGTATAGAAGAACAATTCCACTGAGGACAGACTCAGTGCATATGTGCAAAACTAGAGACAGAAATGACCTGGCACAAATACAACACTGTGGCAGTTTAAATGCATATGTTTCAGGAAGCTCATCCTGTCAGGCAAATGATATATTTAAGGTTATTTACGGCTTTAAGGCTCACACTAGAATGGGACCTTAAAAAATGCAAGCATCGTGCACAAACACAGACACGGGCATGAGTCATAAAAGAGATTTTAACTCTGAAACAAATATGTTTAGGATTTCACTCGCAGTAATTAGAGAGGATTCAACCTGACCACGAGCCTGGAAAAAATATACATGACAGAAGATAAACAAAGAAGTGGATTCTTGTCTATTAGCGAAAAGCAAGACAGAAGGCAAGAATGGGGTAAAAGCATTAGCCCACGTGGAGGTGCTTAGCACTTTTCTCCCTTTTCCTTCTTTCCCTCACTCTAATAAGTTCAGTCAGCAACGTGGCACTGCACCCAGAGGGCCTGGGAAAGAGGAGCAGGAGGAGGGGGCAAGAGGGAGAGCCGGGACGAGGGGGGAGAGAAGGAGAGGAGAGGCTGAAGGAGAGGAGGGAGGGTTCGAAGAATGGATCCAGGCTCCACTGGCTCAGCACGTGTCCAGAAGGGAAGAGCTTTGGCTGCAGCAGAGAGCTTACCAGCACCTCCCTACGGTCCAGCAGGACCCTGACCCTGAATCTCACCACCGTATCTACCTGGATCGTACTCATCCTACTCATTTCTTTTTATATCTTTGTGCCTTTCTCTCCCTCCATCTGTCTCACTCTTTTTTTCTTTGTTGCACATTATGTTCTTGCACCCAGTCACCTTTAAACCAAAGTGCATATCAATTTATGCATATGTGCATGCCTGTGTGCATGCATTTTTTCTCAGTACTTGTGTGGGAGTCAGATACGTCATGATCATGTGAACTGCTCCCTTGACACAGTCTTAGCCTGTGTGCTCATTTAAGTAGTTTGGCAGATGGTTGATTTGGCAGATTTGTGTACGGTCGATGTCCTGTGATGGATGCTGTCTGATATTGAAGCTTATCCTAGCAGGAGGCATGCAGGAGTAGTAGTAGTAGTAGAAGTAGTAGTAAAAGTAGGGACTTTTGCATTCTTTATTAAGAAAAGCGTTTGCAATGATTGATTTTCATTCAACCAGGACTTATAAGGCAAAGTGATCATGTAATATTTGACCAAAGCCCCAACACCACATTTGTTGACTTAAACAATCTGTCTATTTAATTTAGCATTGCAATTTTACACTTATATACAGATTTCACTCAAACACTCCCATAGGTACAAATGCTGTGACTGAGAACACAAAATATGCAATTTATTTGATTTTCTTTTTTCACTCTAATGCTAACCAAAGTCATGAAACTCCTAGAGGAATCAGACCACAAAAGAGAGAATAGGAAGACAGAAAAGAACAGACTGAACAGGATATTAAACCACACCCTAGATGTGATCCAGCCAGACAAAACAGACAGGCTGACTGGACTGAGATGTGGTACTATTCAGCTGTTCAGTCTTTTCCTTTCCCATATTTATATAACTTATAAACTTATGAAACTTGTATAAAATATTTGATGATTTATATTTTATGCTAAAAGTTTTATTAGAATATGTAACAATTTTATGGAATACGTATGAATGAAGTGATGAAGTGTTTCAGTGATGGTTGACAATGACAGCATATCATTTGCGGCTTGCCTTTTTTCAATACAATAATTGAATGCAGTTGTAAGAAAGACACACATAAAGAAATAATTTTTGCTGTGTATATGTGCTGGGTTGTCTCGCACAAAGACACAGACACATACACACCCATCTCTCTCTCTTTCTGTTTATCTTTCTGTTCGGCACTATACAAACCAATGACTGAATTCATCCCCTAAGCTTAGCTCAAGCTCTCAACTCCACTATAATTCAACCCCTGTCAACCCTTAACCTTAAATCAAAGCAAAGATGAATCCTAACTCTAACCTTAAGTCCACACTCTGAAGAAAGGATTAACCACCACGACCTCAGTTCTGAATCTCAAATGTAATCTTACAAGAATATAAAAGTCCTCGTGGAGATTCAAATGGCAGCTCGGTTCAAGCACGGTGACATTTCAAGGGCAAAAGGTAGGTGGCGCTTGAGTTAGCCTGGAGAAAGGGAATGCAGGGAGAAGTAAAAGAGGGAGGGCAGCAAGTGAGGGAGGAGGCAATACAGAGAGAAACCATGGGAGCCAGAGGGACCTCAAGACACACACACACAAATACAGCCCATCATATGCCTCTGGCTCAGGCCTGCACTAACAATATGCACTGGCATAAGCATAGAAGTCACACAAGCACATATACAAAATGTTAAATTGCACTGCACCATCAAATGTTTGTTACACAAAGCTACTAAGGAACATTTAACGAAGACACCCATTGCAGGGCATTCATTACTAACACATGCGTGCACACACTGTGCACATATGTTACTCAGGCTCCACAAGGGGGCCTGTGAATGTTTATCTTCTGGAGAGAGACCGAACATCTTGATCTAAAGCAAAGAACAGCGGTATAAGTAGTTGTTACAGTCCAAATGGGCCACAGAATGTTATCTAAAGTAATTCATTTGTTGGCTATTTTGAGAAAGCAGAGAGTTGTTTAGGTGAGATGAGGAAGTCTCTAACGATGTCACACAATAGATAAGAAACTTTGCAAGAATCCCAAGGAGCAAATGACTTCTTCTTCTTCTCTTTTTTGTTGCAGTTGAAAATGTGTCTTACATTTGCCATTGCTGATTTAACATTTTACTACTGACATTAAATACGACACAGGCTTCTAACATGTTAGCTTAAAAAACCTTTGCAGGGTTGTAATATGCAGTAAGTGGTGAAATATAATTTCCTGTCAGTTATTCCCAACCTGTATGTATTCAGGAAACACATTCACAATAACTAAATTTATCAAGTTTTTGTCATGTGTTATGTCCCAGACCTAAAAAGCCTGGATGCCAATTCATTTCACATCAAATAAATCTTTCAGCTCAGTCTCCTAGCATTAAACTTGATGGTTGTTTATCATCAAGTCAATGCCTGTTTAGCTTTCAGCTTTCCTGTAGCTGTCCATTTGTTTGAAGGTGTTTGCACAGAGATTTATGCAAATAGCAATTACTGTGCGTGCATGGAGCCAATCAGGGGTCCCTATTCTCTGTTCACAGTGAGGACAACTTTGATCTTTTCCTCCCTTTTATCTCTGCCAATAATTACTAAGCATATTCCATTGCATCTTACATATTCCCTCAGCCTTTTAAAAGTGATCCATATGAAGTTTCCAAATAAAAGCAGAGACAGCACGGACTTGTAAAGTTGTCCAATTTCCAAGCTGTTCTGTTTTTTGAAAATTGTAAAATCAGCAGCCAGTAATCTCCTGCAGGATTTCCTGGAGCACACAACTTTAAGTCCCCGTAAATCTGGTTTTGGAGCCAATCAAAGCACCCTGTTTGTCTCATTCCCAGTTTGGGGAGCAATAAACAGCCTGACTTTATATGCATCCATCAAAATAAGTTTGATGCCATTAATCATTGCTTACTATTACAAAAGTGATAACTGGTTTTTATCCAAAAGGACCTCCTGGAATTAATGTTTGTCAAACAGTCATGCATAAGGTACAAACCAATCATAAGCCACTTTCACACAAATGCTGCAGCTTCCAAAATGTTTATTATCTGATGCAGATGCAAGGGACAATTAAAATATCTGACACAGTTAGATTAAACTCTTTAAGCTGCCAACTCACCAGTCGAAAGTCAATGTGAGAATAGGACAGGTACATTCACTTGGATCAATACCAAGTGAATGGGTGCCATGTGCACAGCCTTCTGCTTGCTCTAACCAGGCAGCATCCCAGCTAAATCCATACTGAGTATTTCTAGTATTTGGAATGCAACCAACCTAGACTATTTCATGCTGTATGCTTCATGCTAGAAATCAAGCAGCTACCTATGCCATTTGAAACATACACTTATTACGTACGTACACATATTTTGTTCAGTTTCCAGTTTCTTGGGTTTCGATCGCTAGGCTGGTGAGTCAAAGGTTAAATCTGACTCTCGGAAAATCTCTCATTATAAATTGAAAACCCGCTGAGCTTTCAGGTGTCCACTAAAAGTAAATGAAAACAAGTCAAAACCACAGACAGGATGCAATGGCATTCCACTTGGTGCTTGTAATATAATTTAAAGACTTCATTAGGGGACCGACTTTTAGCAGCGTAGTCATGCAAAGATCACTTAATTAGCAGATTTGTGCCGATCCAATCCGTTTATCCAGTGATCTTCTGTGTCTCACTTTTTTATTGGTCCTGAAACATATCTCTGCCATCAGCATGTGAAATCTATAAACCAGGTTATCCTCAGGAAGCATGCCGTTTGTTTCTCCAGCTTCCTGTGTGTTGGATTTTGACATGGGCTTCAAACAGGTTTGTCTGAGGCAAATCAGGACACAAAAAGCCAAAAAACAAAAAAAGTAATTCAAAGGAACCTTAGAAATATCATGGGCTAAAAAAAGCAAAACAGTGACAGCTGGCACTTTAAATAAATAAAGATGAAGTAGAACATGGGGTTTTCCATGCTAGCAGACATTACCTAAGAAATCATTTCCCCACCCCAATTTTACTGATGTCTGTTTTGAATGTCAATGAGCAGAAAGTAAGACAGACAAAGCCAGTGGAGTTATTAAAGTGCAAGAAGGGAAAGAACTACTAGGAACTCTCCAAGACATTGGAGTGACTCTCCAATGTCACTTAGTGACATTTGTCACTAAGTGACAAATGTCACTTAGTGACATTTGTCTGGACCTAATCCACAACAGCACTACATTACATGACCCAAATACATTCAAACAGTAGTCAAAAAATCACCTGACACCACAAATCATCACCCAGCATTAAAACATCTGACAAGACTGTTTCTCCGCTTCCTGTTTTGCCTCTAATCTAACAGCTGTAAAGTAAATTAGCAACACTGGCGACAAGATGTTAAATTAGAGGTAAGTTCTTTCTCAGCAGGTATTACACAGCTTTGATGTCAGCAGTGGGGGTTGTGACACATGACTGGATGTTTAAAATAAGAGGCAAGTCTGAACACATGACGATGTGATGCAGACGTGGAGTAGAGCGGTGTGTATAGACACACGATGGGGGCTTGCTCAAAAACACTGTCATAGCTCATTTATCTCCCTCGCCTACCACCAGCAACCAGAACCACTGCCACAAGGCAGGATGGATCAGTGCTTTCATATAGTTTCCACCAACATGGATGTACTCGGACCATACCATCTGAATGTAGCAGCATAAATCAGTTTCATAAGGCCAGGCAATGTTTTCCAGTTTTGGTATAAATTGTAAAGTTGGTTTCCTGGTCTAGGTGACAGGAGTGGTACCTTCTGTAACACACCTGATGCAAGGTTTAAAGTGTTTTCATTCAGAGATACTCTTCTGTATATTTTGGATGTAATAAATGTTTTTTTGAATTACTGTTGCCTTCATATCCAACCCAGTATCACAGCAAAACATGTAATAGACATGCCTTTCCACATGCGTGTCCATTTCATGTTTAGGAGAGGCAAAGTGTGAAACAGAGACCCATGCAGAAGTTTCATTACTGCATGCAGACATTGCATTACCAGTGAGGGGAGATAATATAGTTAGTCGGGAGTGAGCAAAAAGTGAATTAAACATATTCCAGGATCCTTAATTGCCTGATATGTATTGTATATATGTGTATGGTGTTAATAACATTTCTTTTTAAATGCTTCCCCGTGGTCATTTTCATATTGGCTTGAAATAAAACATATCCCCTCTGCTGTTACTACAACTGTACATTTCATGTTTTGGAAAGGCAAAGGGTGAAATGGACACGGTGTGGACAAATGTGTCTATTACATGCTTTGTCATGATGTGGAACCATAAATCCCGTGACATGGGGTTGTCATATCACCTCAGACTGGCCATTCTCCTCGAATATTTGCGAACAACCAGACATTCTTGTCCAGAGAAGTGCCATTCAATGGCTTTTTTCTGTTTCCTTTAGATGGATTTTTCAGCAGCTTCCCAAAAATCAATGTGGTGGGTTCAAAGTCATTCAAATCACCTTTCTTCACGATTCTGATATTCAGTTTGAGCATTGAGTTGCTGCCATGTGACTGCAAAGAATTGAACAGGTGTGTCTAATGAAGTGGCCAGGGCAGCCAACTGTTTTAATTGTATGCATTATTGACAGTCTAGATGTATTACAGCACAATTTTTAAAGAAATTGGTTAGAAAACTTACACTTCTTGTACTACCCTAATCAAGGTCATGTCGATTTTGGTCGCCTCTTCAAAGGATCCCTTGTCCTGCTGCATCAGCAGGGACTGAAACAACATTTGGCAACAACATAATACACTTAATTCCTCATTCCGGGGCAGAGTTTCCCAGAAAGAATGAGCTGTTACACAGAAAACAGATGCAATAAATTTATGACATTGAACTCTGATTTTCCACAGTGAAACAAAATTATTCATCCGGTTTTAATTACTTAGATTTAAACTCAAGAAACAAATTGAACCATTTAAAAAGGTGGGCATTACTTTTTTGGGGGTTTATTTTCCATTAAAAAAAGAACTAAATAACAATGGAAATTTCCCCACAAAAATGGATTTCCATCATGTGTTTTTTTTTTTTTTATGGCAG
>VURO01002330.1:8569-51338 GCA_015108175.1 Pelvicachromis taeniatus
CCGTGGCTTTTCAGTTCTTTCCAGTTTCCTCAAATTTTAAAGGACAGGACGGGGTCAGTTATGACTAATAGTTATTTGGGAATCGCCTTGTTGGTGTCGGACCGTGATATATTTGGTAATTATTGCCTAAATTATCCAATTTGGAAAAGGTTCTTTCCTAAGTTGATTCATTACTAGTTCATCTCTTGAGTTAGATGGTTGTTTTATGCCTGTATAAATCATAGGCCAGTGTTAAACAGCGTAAGAAAGCAAATAAAAGCACTATAAAAATGGTCAAGTACAAGGACTGGACTGAAAATGAGTGAAAAAGCAACTAATGTTCAGAGAAAAACTGTGAGACCTTCAGCAAGTTTGGAGAACTTTTTCTCAAGACCGTTTTTTTTTTTTTAATATTGCAAGAAAGTCTGGCACCTTGGAAGAAAAAAACTAAAGAAATGTAGGATGTCTTGAGGCTTTTAAACAATATTGTTATGTTTAAGTTAATCTTTTACATTTTTTTCATGTATTTTATACTTTAAAATCTTCCAAGCCTAAGAACATAATTTTCTCTTTTTCCTGATAGATTTTAGGAGTGACGCTGTAATTTGAGAATATTGATAATCCTGTATGACCTGGGAATGTTGAGTTTAACTAGCACTACTTCAATGTTGATTAAAAATTACAGGAAGCGAAAACTTAATCTAATTAGTGAGAAAAATAACAACATCTCCTTGAAAAACTGATACAGATATTTGTGAAAAAGCTCAACTGTAAATCTGTTCTTCCACTGATCGAAAAAGTCCTTCAGGTTCAGGTCATAACACTCAAATGTGTTCAACCAACCTTCACTTTCTTCATGCTGGCAGCTATTAGATGAGATTGTGTCTTGATTTAAACCCTCATTAGGACAACTATTCTTAATCTGTTCCAGGAATGCTTCCAGTTCATCCTTCCAGCGCTGCCGCACGCCATCGACCTTCTTCGGGACGCAGTGGTGAAGGTAAAGGAAGCAGCAGACGAGCTGGAGGACTTGCCTTCACCACCACCGCCCCTCTCGCCACCTCCAAACAGTTCGCCACGCCGCCAGACAGAGGATAAAGGCGTTCAATGTGAGGAGGAGGATGAGGAAAAGAAGGACAGCGGTGTGGCGTCCACCGAGGACAGCTCCTCCTCCCACATAACCGCCGCATCAATTGCCGCCAAGGTACCAGGACAGAGGAAAGGAGAGGGGAGGGTTGGTTGTTCCATTACAATTACATTTTTCTCAGATATGATTTCATCCACTTCATCGTCATTACATGTTCACATGTCATTCATAGAAGATTATGTTAAAGCAGTACTTTCAGCACCAGTAAACTGTTGAATATAATAACTGAATATAACAAAGGCTGTGCCAGTGACATGTAATTATATAAATTATATAAATAGCAATTGCAAAGTATATTTTTCTTATGTTTCTTTGAAGTTGAGAGTTCAAATAGAAAGCAGTTATGCACAATTGCTGCTCATCCAGGCAGATAAGATACTGCCATGATATTTATTTTTGCAGAATGCAGATACACTATATGGACAAAAGTACTGGGCCATATCGGGTCATCCTTGAATTGACATGTTTTCAGTCCCATTGCCACAGGTGTGTAAAATCAAGCATCTAGCTATGCACCGCGTCTTTACAAGCCTTGGAGAAAGAATGGGTCTTTCTAAAGATCTCACTGAATTTGAACATGCTGACTCAATAAATGGAGAGTTCTAAACCTCCTGTGGCATTAACATCAGCATTACAACACCAACTGTCTGCCTCCCTTCCCAGACACCCTAACGCCCACTCACATCTTACGTCAGTTGATCTCAATAAGTCACATGATTGTGAGGCAAGGTCTCACAATGGTTTCACCCGAAACCTCTGCTGATGATGACCCACACCCTTTTTTACACCTTGATGAGGCACATGATCAATACTGGGTCAACGACCCTCTTAAGGGACAACTTAGCGCTTAAAATCTTGGACTCGCCCCCATTTAGTCTTAGGACTGAAAAAGCTTCTCAGATGGTAGGTGAACTGTAAAGAAGCTCCTTAGATCACTTTGATATATCGTGGTGTCAGGACTGTCTGCCTTTGTGTTTGTGTGTGTGGGTTTGTGTATACTCTGTTTATTCACATGTAACATCAAGTATGTCTCCATACTTCTCCAGTCTGCAGCCTGGACCCTGCTTAATGACTCCATTCTCAGTCTAACATCTCATCTCATTGTCCAGTCATAGGTAGATGTTGGTAAGGCTCCACCAAACAGCCACAGTCAATGTTCTCATCATCAAGTCCTGTTTTTCTAGCGCTTTCTTGCTAGTTTGTTCTAATTTATTAAAATGTTACATGTGTATAGGTTTGTAGGAATTATTCATGTGCAGCTTTTTGAATTTTCAATATCAGTATGTATGTTATGGGTTCACGGTATGTGTGTGTGTGTATGTGCGTGCATGGTGTTTATATGCATGTGTGTTTGTGTTTGGGTGCATGTGATCTCAGATCCCAGATTCCATTATCTCACGGGGTGTGCAGGTGTTGCCCAGGGATGCAGCCTCTCTCAGCACCACGCCCTCAGAGTCACCCCGTGCCCAGGCCACCTCCCGCCTCTCTACTGCTTCTTGTCCCACACCCAAAGTAAGTAAGCATACAGTGCATTCAGTGGCACACATTGGCATGTAATTACACTAGCAGGGAATCTAAAATGCTACGTTAACCATCATCCATATAAGGTTTTCAGCTCAGTTGTGAAAAGAACATATCTGGAGAAAAACAGACAAACGAATGAACAATACCAATAATTCTAACCAAACTTGGAGGAACTTTACCAAAGCTGAGCTTTCGCTCTTGTTGCTCAATTGTTGCTGAGAGCTCAGTAGCTGTTTGCAAAGCTGTTATATGAAACAGGATAGCTTTTCATGGAAAATGCAGCTATCTTTACAACCTATAGCTTATTTAACAGTCACCCCAGCTCTGTCCAAAAGATTAAATGCTTTCTAGCACCTCTAAAAAAAACTCCACTAATTAATTCTGGGCCTGATTTGTATACTCCATAAAAAATGTTTGGTAAACAGGTTCTCTCAACTCTGGTTCTCTGAGAGCTGAGTGAGGTATCTTACTATGGGAACTAAAATTAGGTTTGCTGGATTCTGCTGTGACTAGCTGGTGTCTGGCAACACATGACTCTGTGGGCATTTGAAAAATTCTTTACTCTTCATGTCCGGGTTTAAAACGCAGCTTGAGGGTTCCTCAAAGGACCCGTTAATGACATCACAGTGGCTGCATCCATCTTTGATATACAGTCCGTGATTTTTTTTTTCTAATAACGATGGAACATAAACAGAAATACAGAAGAAGAAGAAAATTTGTCTACAATTTTGATTCACAATCTGTGCATGTAGAGGGAAAGCGAATGTTTTCGATGGCTCTTGCATTGTTCAAAGCACTTTTCAAGGTTCTTGGGTTTTCCCCCAAATTGTTTAATTTATTCTTAACTTTTAAGCCAAAATGACATACAGATATTAAAATTGATATGAACACAGTAATGACAGCTACTGAGCTTGAATGTCAACAAGCTGCAGACATTGACTGACCTCTTGAAAAAGCTGGTAAGTAGATCCTGAGTGTTTTTGTCAAGGTCAAGAGAAAACTTCTAAAGCACCCCTAAATCTGATTGTAAATATTAATTGTAAATGTAATTCAACCCAAGCCCCAAATCAGATTGTGTACTTGGTTCTCACCGGGATAGAACTGCAAGGACATACACTTCCAGCAACACATATGCATGCTCGCGCAAACAAACAAAGGCCGCCCCTAGCCCATTTTCCCCTTCTGCTCAGCCCTACTGTTTGTCTCCCACAGCTCAGTTGTGTTTGTCATGCTCTGACTCAAACGTGTAGACTCGTACGGGAATAGGAAAAAACCAAGAGTTCATCATATTATTTATTTTTAATATAGAGAGGAACATATTTTCTTTAAAATCTAGATTTTTTTTTTGTGTCTTCCCCAATTACAAATACAATTATTAGTAAATGTGATGTTGTGCTAAATGATTATGTTGTGTAAACAGCGCGCACACAAACTCAATGACGGGCTTCAGCGTCACGGCATCATACGTGTCAGTGTTTCTCTGTATGTTTTGTGTTTGTTTCTATGTGTTTTATATGTTTGTGTGTGAGTGTGTTCATGGAGACAGCAGGTTGTGGGTTTTTTATGCTTGGATGCTAACAGTATTATTTAACAGGTTTCACTCAGTTTTGTGCGCTTGCTCTGGGCTTGCTTTAATGGGATACTTTAACATGTCGTCCATATATATTCACATTTTTGTTTCCCTGGCATTGTCCCGTAGTGGCTATTTAACTGAACATTTGCACAATTCTTTGTGAAAAGACTGTTTTAACTGATCTCTCCTACAGGTTTTTAAAATGCCAAATGGCATCAAGTCTCTCTTTCTGTCTCTCTGTTTTTATCTCTCTCTATCTCTCACCTCATCCGTCAGTGTCGCGTCTCCATGTGTCTTCCGGACAGCAGGCAGGTGCCATGGGAATAGATGAGTGGGGTTGCCATGGGAACAGAGGGATGGGATGTTAGCAAAGGAGGGAGGGCGGGTGCATAGATGGGTCATGCAACTGAGGAAGCAGCCATGAAGAGTGCGCTCTCTTTCTGCTGTGCTGTGTTTGGGTGTACATGGAGTGGTGAAAGGTCACACAGGCAATAAAACATTGCAAGTAATTTCAAACAGGCTTGTCAGATATGTATATTTAAAGATATTTGGACCTTCAGTGAGTATAAATAAGCGGCAAGAATTGAGGCAGTGAGAAGCTAATCATAACATTGTGTAGTGAGCAAGGATTGTGTTAAATTTATTTGTTGAAAATGGATCTTGAAAACATTCATTCTCCCAAGAGGCCACTGAGCAAGACACTGTAAGTCTGAGGTTAATAACTTTGAGAAGACGGGTTGTGAATATCAGTTCTTTGGCTGCACACTTCCTTGCCTCTGGATTTTATTATTTTGTGTGTAAATATGAACACACTAACAAACACTAAACTTAGAAATACAGTTTCCGATTGTCTTCTTTATTTTGCTGAACCAAGAAAAATTCCTAATGTTTTGCTGATTGGTTCAAAAAAGTAAAAAAAAAAATGTTAGTTTTTTTGTTTCTGTTTTATTATGTTATTTTCAATGAGATTCTGCATAAGATTTGTCGTTATTTAAGCCCTTGTTTTTTGATAAATTTACAAAAGCCCTAAAAATGTGAACAACGCTAGCAGAGAGCAGGTAGCATGCTGGTAAAAATATACTGTAGTTGTACAGTACTTGTTATTGGTTGTCTTTGATTTTCAGACAGCTATGATCATGTGAAAAACTAAGCTCAGCCTTGCTGTTCCCATAGAAGGGCAAGAGTATCAGTGAGATGCTGCTGATCAAATGCACTTGATTAATTGGTCATCAGCAAATGTAAGCACCGTTACAAAAGCAGACATTTGCGGTCCTGGATTCAATTCAATTTTATTTATTTACATAGCGCCAAATCACAACAGTCGCCTCAAGGGGCTTCACATTGTAAGGTAGACCCTACAATAATACATACAGGGACAAACCAACAATCATATGACGCCCTATGAGCAAGCACTTTGGTGACAGTGGAAAGGAAAAACTCCCTTTTAACAGGAAGGAAGACAGGATAAAAGACACGTTGTGGAAGAGAGCCAGAGATTAATAACAAGTATGGTTGAATGCAGGGAGATCTATTAACACATGGTGAATGAGAAAGGTGAATGAAAAGGAAAAAGGAAAAACTCAAGCATTCAGGTTTATAGTCAGTCTATGGTTTCCTCATACACTAAATATAAACAGTGGGCATTAATTTGTGGAATTGCTTTTAAATCCTCGAGACTGTCTTTTAGGTCGAAAGTGACAAGTGTGGGGTTGATCAGTCACACGGTAGTCACAACCTAAAGAATACCCTGCTTTATCATTCTTTTTGACTCTAAAAGGGCCCATTACTTACAAAATGAATATTATGCTGTTATGAATAAAACTGAAAACCAATGATTGAAGCCGTAAGTCCATTAGGCAAATTGTTTTTTGCTGTATTAAATCAGATGAGAAGTAAGGTAATTTTCTCATAGACTTTTATAGGGCTCGATTTCTTTTTGAAAGCAGAGTAGTCGCCCCCTGCTGGGTATTAAAAAGAATGCAAATCTTTATCTTTTCAGATGCACTTGTCAGTTATGCACAGTCTATAGGTGTAATCCACATTTTTGTAGCATTTTGTTCCTCTCCAGATTTCCCCTGCTCTGGTCCACAGCTTGTAGTGATTGCAACCTATCCTGCTGATCACGTTTAGAGAGCCTCAGACTCAGCCAAGGTATTTTCGACCTCGACTGAGCCACAGAGTGTGGAGCTGTAAATAATTGGACAGTGGGGAGCTTTAATGCCGCTGCTGGCTACACTAATGCATGGAGGTAGCCCCCCCCTTCCCCCAATCCTTTCTCGCAACATCCTAGTACACATGTGTCTCCACCTTTCTTTGCGAATGACCCCATTTGAGTTGTTGTCAGCTTGTCATGATTACATTCCAGCCATATTAGTCAGGGTTTGTGTGTACTGTGCAGGCCTGGGAATGTGTGTTTTTGTGAATGGCACATAACAGGCAGTTAATGGCTTTTCTAGGTACAGCTTTTAGCTTGTTTAGATTCTGACACAAGCTTTTACCCAGCGACAAGCTGCCATATGTTCTTTGAAATTCCCACATTGCAAGCGGCTGCTGACAGTGTGTACACAATGTCCCCAGAGCCAGAATGGCTCTGTTCACTGATGCATTTCATGTGCCACTGTGGGCTGTGTTAGTTTGTTAGCTAGGTCTTGTTGGCAAGGCTGTGTGGTGGCTTTGAGAAGAAAAGGTATGAAGTAGGTCTTAATCTTGTCATTGCCCGAGCTGCTGCTGCTGCTGCTTTTTCCGTACATGCCAATCCGACGCCTCAGCTCACAGAGCAAACCAAGAAGCAAAAGGGCCACTTATTATTTGCCAAATAGAAACGTGCATAAATACACACACAGGTGGTGTGTTAGCACTTGAAGCTCAGGTAACATTTGTCAAGTTATGGCACTATGCACGCAGTCTTATGTGTTTTCAAATGGATAGCAATAGCAATAATACAGTCACATGAATTTAAATGTGCAGATGAACATCATGTGTGTGAGTTTGGATCTTGCACGCAAGGATTTGCTGCGAACTATAAAGTCTGTGCGTAAAAGCAGAGTGTGGAACGAACTGATGGTCAGACCTGTCTGCCTGCAGCACAGCAACTTGGAATGCACACAAACACTGCATGTAATAAATTTTGACTCACATCCTCCAGACAGAAGGTGTCTGTGTTGCTCTCACATGCAACACACAGCGTACAGCCCAGGAGCAGCTTTACAAACCATTCATGTAACCAGATTTCTTTCTCTGTCACACGGTGTCTTACTTGTGCACACACAGGAAGATGCTACATGCACATGCACAAGATGTACGGAGAGTACTTGTACACTTCCACTCTTGTGAGCATTTAGTACAGTTACGTAACGGTGAGTTTGGATTAATGAACCATATGGGAGATAGGGCTTTGATTCAGAGGATGGTTGACAGTGTGTGTGTGTGTGTGTGTGTTTTGCCAGTGTTTTCTGGGGTTGTGTCTCCTGTTCTTATTCTCACTAAAGTGGTTAGTTAGTTAGACTTTATATGTTCATTTGTATAAAGTTTGGGAGGTTTTTTTTCTTTTCTTGCTGTTATTTTGGTTTTTGGAAAGACGTAGTCTCTTAAAATCCCTGGAGCTGTTGCTGTAGCAAGTTGATATGTAAGTAGATTCTCTGTGTTTTCTGCAGCAATCACAGCAGCTTTCATTTCTGCATGAACATTTGGCTGAATTCAAAGTGTCTGAAATAATTTCTGTTTGTTTTCTGGGTAGCATCACATTTGCTGCCAATATTGACTGGAAGCAACATCTGAAGCAATATCTAATTTAACCTTGATAATCCAGTATAATACTCCTCTCACTGGTTCAACGGTCGTCCAATAAAAGCACTAAAATTCCCCAGTACGGAAAGTAAGACGTGGTTAATCAGTGTTTACTTCGTGGCTGCTCTTACACACTCTCATTTATTGATTTCCTATTGGTAGATTGAATTGATTGTTCGAAACTCAGCACAAAACTTGTGAATGTCACATTTCATTTACATTGTGAGGTTATTTTCTTGTTGGTAAAAGACTTAAATAATCACAGCAATCTTTTTTTAATGTGAATGTGAGCGACAAAAAAAATTCTCCTGCCTTAGAGTGGCTGCTGCCCTTACTGTATATCAACACTCCCCTTTCCATCAGAGCTTTCACCTTGATCGCCATGCATTTTCGAGAGCTAATATTATTTACCTTCAATATATTGTATACTGTTCCAAACACCCCATCACCTTGTCAGATACTGGCATTTATTTTGATTAAAATATTCAGTGCTCTCACTCTCAGGTGGTGCCTTTGCACGGGTGCTGGCTGTGCACCTAGAGGACACTTCCTCATTCCACCCTGTTCCTATGGCATTTTTTTTTTATTAGTGGTTTGATGTATGGCTTTGGAGCCAAAGCCAGGGCTTATGGAAATCACTTCCTCCTCTGGAATGTAGGATATGAGTCACTTTGCATCCCAAACCACTTCAGTAACCTTCACTGTGGATATTTGACATTCAGCTCACTGATGCTGACCAACCGGGAATATTAACGTACACACAAAATGCAATAAATTTAATTACAGGAAATGTATTTACCAGTTAACTGTTAGTTAGCCAGTTGATCGTGGAAAATGGGAAAACGTCTTCATTGAAGGTTCAGAAAGACAAATTTATAAAAGAAATAATGTCTCATTCAGTCTCAAACCAACACGGGCCTTCTGCTCAACCTTCTCCGATTTGCATAAAAGCTTTATGCTGCAAAGTTTGAACATATATAATGATTGGTGTGAAATTTCAGCTTCATATATTAAATACTTTTCATTATCACAGAAAACAAATCAAATTTTCATTCAACTTTCATGCTGTATAGAGTAAAAGTATGGAGTTTCCAGCCTCTAATTATAACTCAGAAAATAATACAGTTATATTTGTGCATACTTTTTCATTTTCAAGACCTGGGTCACTCGAGTCACAAAACATTCGATTTTTGCATGTTTTCTGCTCCGTTATCTCCGTTATTTCTCTTATAGCTATCATTATAGTACCATCGGGAACAGTGCTATATTCAGATTATGCTATCTGTTAATATTCTTCTTTTTGTGGTGCAACGCAACTTGTCATATTTGATACATGAAACTAAAATTTCACTCACATGACCATAGAATTTTGTGGTCGAGCAGAAAATGTTCTAAAAATTGGCTGATTTGAGATGGAGTGAGTCTAATATTTATAAATTCATATATTATTACGAATCTAAAGTGACACATTTCACTTATTTTTCTGACTTAATTATCAACTGTTGTTTGTTGAGCACTCATCTCAGCATTCATCTGAATTTTCCGCACCTTTTCCCTTTTACTGTAGCTACTTTGATTTTGTTCGATATTTGGGTAGCTTGGCTTTCAACAGTCTTAATAATGTGTCTCTTGCAAGAATTTGACAGGAGTCAAAGTAAATGTGTTAACGTGAGCGTGGAATAAAGAATGCACATGCAGTTTGGCCTGGGCCTAGTCTGTACTCACATCACAGCATTATCACTTGCAAATATGTAGTGACAGAGAATCACTGATAAACCAAAGTGATCTGTCAGCAGGACATGAATGATTTATGCCCTGGCTGCATGCGAATGCCCCATTATAGTGTCAGCTCACCTGGCTCTATGCGTGACAGATCAATGATCTGTAAGCCTGTATGGCAGATTTCTCCTTCTCTAACCCTGAACACGAGATATGACTCTTTACTGTCCAAAAGTAAGAGTTTGTGGTACAGTGTGGAGGTGTGCAGGTGTGTCTCTGTGTGTTTTAACCCCATCATCTACACTCAGTTTGATACTGTGAAGATGAAGTCAGGTGTGTGTGTGTGTGTGCATGGTTTTAGACCTTCAGCAGCAATAACTTGGAAGTAATTGTTTTCTATGTGACTTTATCACTCTCTCACATAATCTTTGCCCATTCTTCTTTACAACCTTGCTTTAGTTCATTGAGGTTTGTGCGTATTAGTTTATGCACAGCTCTGTTAAAGTCCTCCACAGCATTTCACTTGGTTTAGGGTTTGGACTTTGAGTGGGTCGTTGCAAAAGCTTGATTCTTTACATTTTTAGCTATTCTGCTGTAGATGTGCTGGTGCTGCCAATTTCACCCAGGTTTTAGCTGTAGAACAGATGGCCTCATATTGACTGTAGACACTACTTTGGTATACAGAGGGGTTCATGGTCGATTCAATTAGCGCAAGATGCCCAGTTCATCTGGCTGAGCCCAAATTGCCATCCCTCCACTAATGCGTTTGATAGTTTGTTTGTGCTGACATGCTTTATTTGGTTTTCACCAAATGTGGTGCAAATAGTAGTATAGTACTAGTATTGTCTGTCTAAAGGACATTGTTCCAAAAGTCTTGTGGTTTGTTCAGATGCAATTTTGCAAACCTAAGCTGCGCTGTCATGTTTTTTGAGAGAAGCGTCTTTGTCCCAACAATCCTTGCAAACAAGCCATAGTTGTTCAGTCTTTTTCTAATTGTGCTGTCATAGACTTTAACATTTAACAAGCTAACCAAGGCCCATAGAGTCTGATATGTAGCCTTGGGTTTTGCTTTGGTTGTTTGTTTGGGTTTTTGCATTTTTCTGCATTGCACAGTCTGACATTGACTTCAAGTGCATTTTATTAGCAGTTTCTGGCTTCTACTTAACACCTTAATAACATATTGAAGCAGTAAGGCAATGCTTAGTATTTCACAGGAGTGCAGAGAATCCTACAGTATGAAAACTTTTCCTTTTTCACGTGACTGTAATTGTGTTCAAATTCGAATATACACAAACGCAATCAACAGGTTAAGGTCAGTAACTAAAATTAGAGGTCAGTTGTTGTTTTTTTAAACTGTCATGTAGGGAAAACATAGCAAGATAGCACAACAACCAGAACTGCTTTTTGTACCAGGCTGTAAGCATGCTTCATTTTCTGTGCTGCAAAACCGAGCATTTTAAAAAACGGAGAATCTGTGTGTTTATTGACTTAACAATGGGAGTCTCCCTCAAGTTGCACTGCAGTTTTTTTGCATTTCTGCCTCGGCTTCATTTTTTAGTTCCCAGATATTGCTTCTTGGTCATTAGCGCCTTTATCCAGGTCACGCAGTTACAGGATTCATTAGAAGTGCAATGTGAAAGAATGTAAGAAAAAAAAAAGCATAACTGAAAATTGCCTCAGTTCATTTTAATGTATCGCAACTTAGAAGAGAACGTGATTAAATGTGAACGTATTCAGTTAAAGTCAGTTAAATGCTGTATGGCTGTACTTTTCTTTTTTTTTTTTTCAGATGAGAATAATATGCTGAGCATGTAGTTTGGTGACCTGTGACCTTTAAGTGAAGAGTTAGGATCAATAACTGTGCCACATACATTAGAGATGCTATTAAAAACTGCCATTCACAAATCCCATATTCAGTGTGCTGCCCTGCATGCAGCCTGGACTCATTTATGGAAGTGGTTAATGCGAGTGCGGCATGTCAAACCAGGACAGATATCCCGATGGAGACGGTAAAGTACAGTACATTGTTATAAACAGGTTTAATAGTATAAAATGGAAGTAAATGGTATACGTTGGCTAAAAGTAATATATACAGTGTCACAAGATCCTAATCAAACTTATTGGGAAGATTTGGTTCTGCCACTCCAGCCGTCTTCAGAGATTTGGAGCTGTTCCCCAATAAGAGGGGGTAATTGAATTGATAGTACAGGTAAAATGTATTGATTGCTTTAATGCTCTTTTCGTTTACTCTACTACGTTTGACCATTTACTGCATGCTGCAGTGGGCGAGTGTTACGAGATACTTTACTGTTGGGGCGAAGGCGCAGTGTAGTGTGACGTTCCGGCGCTTCTTTACAGCTCGTATCGTCGTTCTTTTAAGGTTTATTCCCCTGCATAAGTGATAGATAGGATTTTTTATACGCCTTTGTGTTCTACTGAAAGTTTTATTATGTTTGATTTAACTTGACAGTAGTGACCACTTGTGTGTCTGCTGGTGTGCGCGTGTGTGTGTGTGTGTGTGTGCGTGTCTTCAGCAAGGCGGCAATAGCACTAGATATGTGTTATTGTCCTCCTCCGTTGCAGTAAGGCTCATAAATGTGACTCCTCGTCTTCTGGCCTGCTGGAGGTGTGGAGGATTTATGATGGAGTGAGTGAGAAAGTAAGAAAGGCGAAAGGAGAGAGAAGGAGAGAAGAAAAGAGTGGGAGGGAGTGAAAGGGATAGATGGCTAATAACTTAGAGAGGACAGGGGACTGGGAGAGAGTAGGCGGTGGCGAAAGGGTGATGGAAGGAAATTAAAATGCACACAGAGTGAAAAGGAAGAACAGTTCAGCTAGCTTGGCCTTTGCTGCATGTCTTGTCTTTTTGTCAGTTTTTATTCATCTGTCCATCCAAAAAGTTGAGTCTGGTAGCTCACCTCACGTTAGCCTCAGCATTCTCCCCTCCCCCTGGTTCACTCATCTCAAATCAGTGTGAATGTGACAGAAGGAAGAAGAATAAAGTTGAAAGATGTGAGAAAGAATGAGGATCGTGAAGAGGAGAAAGTCACAGCTGTCATTTTCCCTCAACAGAAAGGCTCATGGGAAAAACACACACACACATGCACGCACACAAACACACACACACAGATAATGCAGCAGTTTGCACACACAGACCTCAGTCATGCATGTAAAATTTAGGACAGCACACATCACCGTATGTGCAGCTATATGCCCTCCTCCTCCTCACTCTCCTCCTCCTCCTCATTGTCTCTCTGGCTGTTGCATTTCCTCGCCACTCTCTCGCTGTCTTATGCATCCTTCCCGCTCCAGCCTTCCCTTCTTATCGCGTTATCGCTCTCCCTCTCTCTCACTCTCTTGCTCACCCTTCCTCACTCACCCTCTCACAGTTAGCGAGTGTGTAAAAGTGTGTGTTCGTGTGTGCATGTGCCGGGGAGCTCATTCTGTTTCGACTCCAGGCAGAAGATGGTAAGTAATGTTTTTCCTCCTGCATGTCTGAGAGAGTGTTTACAGGTTTTGAGTGTGGAGGGTTATATGTGCGGAGGTCGCTTGTGTCCATGTTTAATAAGTGAAGGATTTTGTATTATTAGCTGAGTGGGCATTGGGGGGGGGATATATATTGCGTGTGCAGTGTTGTGTTTTGCAAATATTATTTGTGCATGTGTGTTGCTGTTGATGAGGAAGCTGATGCCTGAAGGAGGTACAGTGTCAGGCCATAGATTAGTTAGGAGGTAGGAGGTTGAATAATGTAGGATACTGTTGACTAGCTTAAACTAGCAGTGGGCTGCAGAGTGTGGATGAAGTGTAAGGGGCTTATGTGCCTCATGTTGTGGTGGTGGTGTTACTGTCATATTGGACGGTGGCAGTTACAAAAAAAAGACAACGAAAGGATGATGAGTATGAGTAAGCGACACAATATCTCATAGGACTCTGCACTCCAGCAGTCAGTCAGTCAGTCACTTAAGAAGTAGATGACACTCCATCCACATTTCCCTTCCTCCCTCAGCTGCTGCTTTTAACCGAAGCACCTTACAATTTATGCAGAACAGGAATCAGTAACCCCATGATGCCGATGCCTTCGCTGTTGTTCCTTGTCCCTGGAGTTATCATGTGCTTCCTTCCAGGCAATAACAGAGCAGCTTAGCTGGAGCACTACTGTAAATGGAAATGAGGGCAATATGGATGAAGAAGTGTGGAAGCAGCGCCTTCAGATATCCATGACGGCTTTATACGGTTGAAAAGGAGAAGCAGCGAGATACTGATGTAACTGTGGAGAATGACGCCACTAATAGCTAAATGTCAGGTACAGGGAAAATAATGGCACCATTATGGAGGCTATACTTTGTAGAGACTGTGAGAACCTGTGGATAAAACGGAGCTCTGCCTCTTTGTGCTTGTTTGGACGAAGAGATGACAAAACAAAAAACACAGCTTTCATTGGGACAAAAAGATTTATCCAGAAAATTGACATTTTCTTAAAAGATAAGTTAATGATTTATGGAAATGTGTAGGCTTTCTGGCTGTCTTGCTTAAAGATATATTTTTAAACTGATACCACTCTTGTGTCTGCATTGTAAATACAGAAGCTGAAGATTAGTAGCTGATTAGCTTGGCTTCAAGACTGAAAGTAAGGAGGGATAGTTCACCTATCAGCACCTCGAATTATTATTAATGAGCCTGTGTTATGCTGTTTATGTAATTTCTAGCAAAGCCACAGCATATTAAGTTTTTAAAGAGGCTTGTGGGAAGCTTGTTCGTGTCTTTTCAGTTGTCGAGGGTCGGGGCCAAACATAAAGGACTGTTGTTACCTTGAAGAAATGATAGTGGTATATCGCAGAAGCAAAGAAACCGTATTTCTTGAAATATTCATTTTTTTGTTTTTTGTGACAGAAATCTGTCATCTCTGTTTCCTTTTCAAACGAGTCCTTTACAAGACTGTTTTAGAAGTGTCTCTGTATTGAAACCCGACAAAACAATACTGACTGCTGCACTGGATTTTGAGATTTATTTATGTTTTTTTTAGAAAATACATGAAAAAAAAGCTGGTTCACTTTGGAGACACTAAAATATTCACATCATACTGACAGTTTTTTTGCTTTTGAGAAATGAGACCCTTACACTCTTTGTCTACTCTTTCTCCCTTTTATAAACCTGCTTAATCCGGTCTTTATGTAGCCTTAAGGAAAGTAGAAACATGCATGTCAGAGTGTCTGTTCAGAAGAGCCACAACAGCCTTCAGTAACTGGATGAAAAAGGTAGAGTGATGTTATTTAGCTGTGAGGAGTGACTGTGCTGCAAAATGTCAGGTACAGAAGGATGGCTGAGAAAGCTTAAAGGGAACAGACTGTATTGTAATAAGTAGCTATGGCCAAGAGGAAAGTGCTCTTTTGTCTCTGATTAATGTACACACAGTTGGCCCTCGCTGCCTTTATTTGGCTCCAGGAACCCTTTGACCATTTGGGTCAAACTGCTGTAGGCTTTAAATCAAAATAAGTCCAGTGTGCTTGTTCATGTGTGGAAAGAGCATGTGCACGCACGGTGGATTTTCCACTTTTGTTATCAAGATTATTAGATATTCAGGAGCATATATTTTATATGCCAGCGTCATCCATTTAAGATATTATGTCTTCTACGCACATGCAGCGCAGACACGCATCTGCATGTGTGACGTGTGCATGCATTGTGTGCAATATTATATTTGTCTTGAGTTACTCACGCCCACTGACTCAGAGCGTTTGCCTTTAGGGCAGTCAGGGGAGAAGAGAAAGCGTACAAGTGCTGTGAACAGCGGGACAGAATAACAGCAGGAAGAGAAGACAGAAAGACAGACAGGAAAGGCATTAAAAGGAGTGGATGAGTTGTCTGACCAGCTGTACTGAGCGTGCTCTATCACCATGTGGGCTGGGGATGTGAAGCGGGGGAGACTGGTAAGCGGTTTAACACAGGCCTGTCAAATCAGCTGTGCTAATGCCACGCTCTCTGCCACGCTGAAAATTCACTCAGAAGCTCATTAATATCTAACATATGTAGACACGGCCATAGGAGGGCCGTGATGAATGACTGGGGCGAGATAAAGATGCACACAGCACATGCTCCGGGTCAGCCTGGCTACTGGCTGTTTGGCTTTTCCACTGTGGATTCTTACCCAATATTAGTTATTCTTGAGGGAGCTGTTGGAGAGCAGAGTTTGGTTTTTTTCTTTAGTAACTCTGTTTTGAAACTGTAAGCACAAAACTTGAAATTACTTTAAAGCAGTGACAGCAGGAAAATTTAATTTGACAAGTAAAGAAAGCAACTCATCATAAACTTGCACAATCAGCTGGTGATATTGTTCAAAAAATATTTACTTCAACCAATCTAAAACACGTACGTGTAATCTAATCCCAGACACTCTTAAGTGCTTTTACATTTTCTCTTCTTTCTTCTTCTTTTACTTTCATACTTTGAATTGCAAGTAAATTATAGACTGTATATCAAAAAAAAAAAAAGAAGTAAAAATGAAGCATGATGATGTCACCCATTAGTTTCTAGACTTCTGCATCAGGTGTGAGATTTGTGCCATTAAGATTGTTTGGATGGCCACATTACTTTTAGATAATTGCCTTAAAATGATGCAAAAGTCCAAAAAAGGATCCAGTTACAAAGGATACAGTTAAGAGGTACTCATTGCATTACAGTGCCGATGTATCCGTTAAAATATTTGAACATGACTGAACATGAAACAGCACTGATTGGGCAGCATTCTGATGCATGAATATTTTTACTGTCAATATTAATATGTTTGGAAAGATTTCATGTTAACTTTGTCTGTGCTTTCATCTTATTTTTAGATCCTTTTATTGCTACTTTTATTATAAATCAATGATGTAACTTCTATTAATACTAGTCACGCTAGCTTCACGTTTACCTCTGTTGTAGAGATGAGGGAACCACTAACCCCAGCGAATAACACTGTGTGTAATATGAAGAGCAGTGGGACATTTATTAGCCCCATTTTCACATAACTTATTTCAAATGCTTGTCTGCAAATCTGACCAAATGGGAACACAGACATTTGTAAACTAGCTGCCCATTGGTGGCAAGAAATTAGAAGGAATTAGTTTGCGTTTCAGTATTAAAATTGTCCAAATAAACCGAGGCTGTACTGTAGAAACAAATTGATGCCTATAATGAAAAGAAATTGTGTAAACAACAGTCTTTTTACATAATATAGTACATTATTTATTTTGTCTTCAGTGAGTGCAAAGACTCATTGTTATTGTTTAATCTAAAATCATTACAAGACGGTGTTAACGTTTGGCTGATATCTCTGAACCAAAAGTAATATCATGAGCAATATTTTATCTTATAAGTCCTTCCATCTCAAATGAGCAAAATTTTCTCTTCAACTATCTGTTATGTGACTAAAATGTTTGAGGTTTAAAATTTGGAAATTGATAATGATTTCTGTAAAATGTCATATATCAGAAACCAAATTTTTTTTTTTTATGCCTGTTAGTTTTTAACGTTAACTTAAAATTCATGTAATAAAGTGAAGTATAAGCTTTTTATTGTTGTGCAATAGTCCTATATAATAATCAGAAATTGTCACTTGCTGTCTTTGGCAATATGAGTCAATTTATTGGTAAGAAAGGCCAGTGAAAAGTTTAGGCTTTTATCTTTAAGAGATTTGAGATTTGTGCATCAGATTTTAAAGTGTCATGAAACATGAAAACTGAAAATATATATTTTAAAATGTATTTGATATATGAAGATAAAATTTGGACGATACTATAAAATTTTGACGGAAATCAGAGATGTTTGAGCAGAAAGTCCTCGATGATTTGAGATGGATAGAACCTAAAATCACAGTTTAATGACAACCTGACAGTATTATATTGGAAAGTCTTAATTTTTAAAGCACCTTCTTTTTTTTCATAGAATTTCTTTTTTTTCTATGAAATCTTTTTCGTAGAAAAAAAGTTGCAGATAACAAGAGTTTAATTGCAGTATGACATTCTGATGTTTGGAGATCGATCATTGTAATTCTGTATTTTAACAGGGAAATTTCTCACATATTGTAGATGATTATGTAACCCAGTAGTTACTGTTGGGGCTTCATTAGAAAACACTGTACCCCCACCCCACCCCCCACCCTTTGTCACCACAATAAATTCAAGAAACAGCCCTCATCTAGTAGTCTACACAACTGCTATCACATACAGTATATACAATTCAATTGTAATAGATGGTAGAGAAAAGTTCTGGGTTGGGAAAAAAAAAAAGAGGATAGATGTGTTCAATCTACGGTAGTGAATTGAGCCCTACCCCCCTGTTACAGTATTTAGGAAAACCTTGTATAGTTTACTTCTGATTTTCAATTTGTAGCCTCCTATGGTTTCCTGCCAGTGTCCATTATCTGAGCTGTGAGCTAGATGAGGGCAACTGCTGTGAATGTGGAGCATTTCAATTAGGAGGGATGAGATGCTCATCTCCTTGACAGTGCTGCTTTACAAAGGCTATTTATTATATAATCTGAAATGTTACTGATTCATGAGGAAAAGTCAGGAATTGTCTAATGACTTTGCTAATAATTCATACTGAGCTTTGCTTTCATGTTGGGCATTATTTGGGGACTAGATGTAATACTTCTAAATGGGTTTCCCAGTGATAAGTCATAGCTGGCTCTTCGACTACAAAAAAACAGCCAGCCCAGATGGCTGCGTTTATGTGCAGTTTTTGTTTGGGCTATTTTGGCACAGTAGCACATGAATGAAAGGCGTAGAGCAGTTGTCATAGACACAGCGACTGGCTTTCCGACTAGCATATGATCAGAATAATTGCTTTGCTTAATAAATTAAATTAATCTGATCTCTGAAATCTGATGAATCTAATGAGTCAGTGTCTCTAAAGTAAGATAAACTGGATAATCTATGAGCACCGTGCTGAAATATCATCCTGAAATAGGCTGAGACATAACCTCCTTCTAGCTTCATTAGGGGAGTTAATAAAAAAATTTCATGTGCCTTTTGGAGGGATTGTTATTAAAGTGTTGTACAACAGCTTGAATAAAAATGCACCGATCACGGGTGACCCCAGTGGAGCAGTAACAGGTGATACCTGGGGATGGTAGAAATAAATTACACTGCTTCATTTATTCCCCATGTGCTTCTGGCTTACTGAGTCCTTTTAGCAGAACGTCACATGTGATGTGAAACTGCAGTTGGAGGCTTGTTGGATCCGTGACTAACATCTGTCTTGACTGTAGGACTGACATTTTTACTGTGTTGTGCTCAGGTTTGCATTCTGTTTCAGTTCAAGTGGCACCGCTGGTAAATTCAGTTCTTCTACAATATGTAGGTCCTAATGTGATGTAAAACTTTGTGTTCGGGTAGTCAATAGTCAACAGAAAATGTGTGTCATACATGGTCCATATGTCATCATCACACTGATATTTGCTTTTACACAAAGTGCTCTGGTGTAGGATGGTGACATACAAAATAATGGGGAAAATCTAGTTTTGCAACCATTTATTTGAACACATTTCCATCCCTGGTATTGCAGAGACATGCAAAAGGTGTCCTTTGGCATTAGTGCGGCCATGTTAGGAGTGGTGGTGGGGTTTGAAGCCTTTCAGCCAGGAGACCACAGTTTCTGTCCCGTTTGGAATCTTTGAGTTTTGCAATTTCTTTCATTTTTTCAGTCGCAAAATCATTTTCTTCTCATATGCTTTTTTACTATTACTTTTAACCTCTGCTTGGTGAAAAACATTAAATCCACATCGACATTTATAACAGCCAATTGTAAAAGAACAGTGGCGATGGTAGAAAGATTATTTAATTGAATTATTAATGGTTATGTTGCATAATTCCACTTGGTTTGGAAAGCAACAAAGTCGGGTAGTGTATAAATGAGTAATCCACGACATGTTGTGACAGCAAAACAATATTATTTAAATAACATTGTCATATTGTCTTTGCAAGGATTAGGGAAATATGTTTATGTTTTGTGTGTCTGAAAGAAAAGAAAATATTGGCAGATACATTGGATTTTCAAATATCTGTATTGTATTGATTTTAAAATTCCTTTATCAGTTAGACTTTATGTGACTCATGTGAAAAACTGAGAGGGAGAAACCTGCCTGGGTATTGTTATAACGTGCTGTCTCACAGTCCCAATGCTGAAGGACACCCTGTGTTTATCTGTGGTGCAAGTGGAACTTGTGTTTCACAGATATGCATGGATGGATCTGCCACTGTGGGAATGGGAATGGGTTGGTCATTCAGATTTCTGGAAAGGGCTTAGTAGAAAGTAGTGAGAGCTTTGTGGATACATGTGGATTCTCTTTGGTCAATTTTAAAACAATAACCACTCAAAATGCATTGAGAGGTTATCAAAATGTTACATCAATGTGTGATTTATTTATTTTTTTGTTCCTGTGAAACCTGTTCTCCTATTGCTCTGATGGGGAATTGAATCCCCATGTAACTCCTACCTGCTGTCCTGACCTGTCCTGTCTTGTCCTTCATGCCCTTGGCTGCCATGGCCTACCCGAGACAGTCACACAGAGAGCTGCCATGCAGATGTCCTCCTGAAAGACAGAGGGCGCTGTCCGCTCCAGTCGTCAGTCTCTGTGTGCCTCTGTGCCCCGCTCAACCCGGCTTTGGCTCTGTTAAACCTCTTCTCTTCTCCCCTCCTTTCTCTCGCGGCACCAGGCGCGGCTCCCCTCCTGTTCATCCACCCTAAGCATTGCTGAGGTACTCCTGCATGTGTTCTAAAGCATCGTTACGGTCGTCATGGTGGCATCAGTTCCTACTCCTTCCCTCTCCAACAGCACCTCTAATTTCCTGCCTGGCATGACTGCTTCCTGCCTAAACCTCCTTTCCTTTCCCTTGTGTGTATGCTGACTTGCCTGCCACACTCCTGCTGTCTCTCTTTGTTTTTCTGACACACAATCCTTTGTTTTTCTCCCTGTGTTTTTGTGCGTATTTGAGTCTTGTAGTGAAATGTTGTCTGAGTCTCATACACATACTGTATCTAACCCTTTGCCTTGTTTCCATGCACACACACCCTCCAGAATAAACAAACGTCCATCACTTGGCATATTACTCAAACGCGTTTCAACCTCCCAAGTGAAGTTGAAAGTTGCTTGAATTATGTATTTGAATGAAAGTGATACTGGTTGCACAAACAAAGTATGTTTCTCTCCCTCTGTGTATACACTTCAGTTCCTTTTAAAGCGCCTCGCTGACACATATTCATCAGCTCGTAAAAGAGAAAAGGCCTGGTAAATATAAGCTTTGCAGCTTTGCTGTGCTTGGTACTCTGGTCATGGCCCAAAGTGACTCTGATCAGTGAGTGATAAAGACATGACCTCCGTGCGAGGGCGTCAAATGGTGCTGACGCTGCCCGCTGTGATATAGAAGCCCATTGATTAACTGTAATTACACAGTAATTAAACTACAGAATTTGAAACCAGGCTTGAAAATAAATTACCTCTAGTAGCGAGGTAATGCACATTTCTATTTCCTTTCTAGTACTAATGCGTTGGAGGTAACTTTTTTTTATTTTATTTTCATTTTATTTTGAAATGCAAAACAAGACATAGTGATCCAAGTAACTCAAAAGTAATTGTAGCCTATTTAGTGTGCTAGTTAATAAAAAGATGTCTGCAAGTGGATACCTGTGTATGCCATTAGTCTTAATCTTGCTTTAGACCTAGGCTGATCTTGTCATGTACTGGAATGGGATGCGTATAAGTAGCAAGGTACTGCAGTACAGAAATGCCCAATGTGCAGTATGTATGAGGTAATTTAGAAATGTGTGCAATACTCCCAGCACAGGCCTACTCAGGTACTTTCAGTATCATTTAAAGTAGTATTTATCTGTAATTTGATATTTTCTTAATCTCAGCTTCAACAGTAAGATATATATGTCTTCTTATTTTATTGATTTTAGTATAACTTATGTTCTCAGGGTATAAAGTGTAAATAATTATTGCCGTGTGTGCACTTAGAAGCATGTTTTCTGATATTTATTTTTAACTAAATGAGTTAAAAAGGAATACAATTAATTAAATACATAAATAAAGCTTAATCTCTCTCTTTTTCTTTTTTTTTTTAAAGATGTACATCAAAACAAAGACACCAAGCGAGGCCTTGAGTAGGACCAGGGGTCAAGCACTCACTTGGGTTCACTTCTTAACATTCACGTTAATTCAAACACGTATTTACGCTAGCAGAGCTCCCCTGGAACTCAGATCCACTGCAGTGATTTTGTTTCTCATCCATCATTGGCTATGTTGTGTTTTTTTGGCAGTTTTCCAGTGACTTGTTTGCCACTTTTTTTACATTTATTTAAATTTCCTTTGGTGTGACTGCAGAATGTATGTCATTCAATGGCTTAGTTAGTGTGTGTGTGCGTGTGCGTGTGTCTGTGTGTGTGTGTACTTGGTGCATTAGTATGCTAAATTAGCAGACTATGTGTGCAGCTGTGTCCTTAAAACACTACTAACTGATGTGTTGTGTCGGTCCGAGTGGGAGTGTATGCCTGTCGTCTATACCCGTGTGTGTGTGTATACGCACGCGTGTGTATGTTATGAAGGTGAGTGACTATCCTGTGGCTTCCCCCAGGCCTCTCGGAGAGAATTCAGGGCTCACCTGGATGAGGTCATCACGCTCAAGTCAAGGTACTCTACCTTGGACCAGGTAAACCCGCTAACCTTCTAGCAACTTCTTCTCTACCGGCATGCAGGCCACTGGCATCCCACTGAGCACCTAACCACACTAGTGACATGCACAAGCATTCACATTCACAGACAGGGAGGCTAATGGAGGGAGAGAGAGGCGCACGCTATATTTTAAATTGCACTGGGCTTTACCTTGCTATAGCATGTACCTGCAGCACCGGAGCAGGTGGGAACTTGGCACTACTTTAGTAACAGACAGTATCGGAGTGCAAGAGATTACTGCAGGGTGAGACTGTTCCCGCCATCTCAAGTGGTCAGCCCAAAACTTAACAGACCAACTTTGAAGTGTTTAAGTCTGCCAGTTTGCTCCTAACTGAATTGCATAGTAGATTACTTGCAAATTACTTACAAATAAGTAGAAAGCTGAACATTACCAGCTGCAAATGCAAAGGCCAGTCATCTGTCTATATTCTCTGCATGACCTGTGTGGACACAAATCACATCATGTATAGCAGGTGTATAAGAGAGCTTGTTTAATGAACACAGACACACATAGTATACGTCCACATGTTACATATTTCTACAGCTGGAGGTGTCTATTGCCTGAGCCATGCTGAGCTAGGTTTAGATTTAGAAGTACAGTGGTGATACACATGGGCAAAAAGACAAAATTAAGTGTTTTCAAAAGTCAGATGTATTTGGACACTGATTTCCATCTGATTTTGGCCTATAAGTTGTCCCGTGTACCACCATCTTCAATAGTTTGCAACATTTCTTTCTCCATGCCTCTATCTCAAGAACTCCACCAGCGCTCATTTTCTTTCATTCATCCCCCCATCTGGTCATTTGTCAGGTTTGATGTGTGTGTCCGTGCCCGGATTCTGCACAGGATGCAACGTATTTGTGTGTTTTCGACTGATATGGATATGCCCGTGTGCTGCTGGATTAACAGAGGGATCACTGAACAGTAACTGACTTCCCCACGGGAAGCCATGAGTGCACTCTCCAGGAGGTTGAAGCCATCACTCTGGATTGCCACAGTAGTGTTTCCCCCCTGCCCTCTACTACTTTGTCTCTATCATCCAGGCATTTTGTCCTTCGCTCCATCCCTCTCTCACTCCGTCCCAAGGGGTGAGGCGGTTGAAGCCAGTTTGCAGCAAGCCCTGTCACAGCCTTCTCCTCCTTGCAGAGGATGTATAAATCTTCCCCTTTTTGCATAATTTGTCTGACAGCTCCTTTGTTTTTGTGCTGAGCTCAGCACCGCGGCAGTTGCATCCCATCATTTCCTGGAGCGTCTCCTTAGCCGGCTAGTTATTGGCCCCATCGATTTTTCCCTGGGCGGCTCACAGATCCTGGGGCACGTGTCTCGCTGACCTGGCCGTGTTCGCTATTCTGTGTCCGTACACAGAACCGTCACCTGCTCCCCAGCCCATTGATCTTCCGGGCAGATCTCCATGACAACCCGTTGTCAGGCTGTTTCCGCGGTGACGGCAAGGTTGCCGTTTAGAGCGCTTAGTGTTTCTGGCATGAAAGCCGGTGGTTTTTCATTTGCGTGTGTGTCTGCATTCCCTGCAACATGCCTAATGCTTCGATGCAAACACTCACACACAAATGTGAAAACTGCCTGACTTTATTTTCTATTTTATTTCCTTTATTTTTGCTTATCCAGGGAGTTTTTAAACTGTTGTGCTTGCGTGTATGATGTGTGGCTGTTAAAATTTGCAACCCTCATACAAGCCCATTCTCTTCTCTCACTTGGTCGGTCTTTCACCAGTAACAGGGGATTGCAGCGAAGGGTAGATTAGAAATGAGTGCGAGAATGTTTGACAGTCTGCTTTTATGCCTTTCCCCCTCTAAACGTCCAAAACATCCCAGTCTGCCTTTCTACTCATTCTCCATATATCCTCCTCGCCTCTAACACATCCCCCTGTAGCTTTTTTTCCTGTGTTCATCTCCATATGCAAACTGTCTTTCCCCATGGCTCTCTGATGGTATGATCTTTTCTTCTGAGCTATTTTTTGCCATACTGAGGTCTTGTTTTCAACCCGTGTCAGCATTAGTGTCATCACTCCACATTGCACTGAGGTTTTTCAGCTATGTGCTAGCTAATGGTGACCGTATGCTGCAAGACAGACTAATAAGAGAGCGTGTGAAACTGGGTTAGGTAGAAGAAGAAAACTTGATCTTTGTGTTTATGTCTGTGTTTAAGAAGACTAGTTAGGCAGTAAGATTTTGATGTAATTGTTATGCTTTTTTAATTTTTTTATTTTAGATGTCCTCTTTAGTGTTCTTGGAATGGCACAACTTGTACAAAAAATGCCCTAGCTGTCAGTCGCTAGTTTTCATATGTGCTTTTCAATGTCTGCAAGTTTGATCTGTGCCTTGCTGTAGCTGTAATTAGCCCCCTTAATCCCCACCTTTGTCCTTTTTTGTTTTTTCATGCCTGCCTCTTTCTGTTTCTATCCTTGTCTCTATCGCTCTCGCACTCTCTCTCTCTCTCTTATATATATATATATATAGTGTTATATAAAAGAAATATAAGGGCTTTGCAGCTTTAGCACAAATTTGCTAGCAAGAGCTGTTGCCATCATGACATCAACTGAAAAAGTACCAACTTAGACAAAGTGGTAAAATGGTGAATATGATGAAGCATTTTTAATCCAGAAATTAGACTCTAAGCACTAATGTGAAAGGGACCTTTAAACATTAAGTGAGAAACACAGTGTTGCATTCGTTTTTTTTGCTCTCATCTTTCTGAACTCAGCAAGCTCAAATACACTTATTGTGTTACTCAAAATATTATGTAGCCCATCTGTGTGATGACCTGTCTGCTGCCAGCCTAAACTAAAACTTTGTTTGCATTTGCATATGCTGAAAATTACTTATATCAATATGGGGATACAGTTTACCAACATGGCAGGATGGGGATTAAAAAGGGAAAACTGGTGTTTTATTCACAAGTTGCGTCCGCCTACACCGGGGTCGTTTTAAGGTCATAATCTCAGGTATTTTTTTTTCTTTTTTCTTTTTTTAAGAAATAATAATCTCCAATAAATAAAAGATGTCGGCCGCCCTCAAAGCAATAGCTTTATTACAGCAATTTCTTATAGATTTGTATTTTCTAATCAGTTTTTATTTATATTTTATTTTGAATTTTTTTTGTCTTCTTTATTCAGTTTAATTTCACTCAGTTTACAGAGTGAATTTTCTTTTCAGTTATTTTGTTTGAAAATGTTTAGTTTCATTTTCGGTTTCATTAGTTTCAGTATTAGTTTTAGTCATTTTAATTATTATTGTACTAAGGGCACGTTTCAGAGGGAAAATGTACAAAAATGAAGTATTACTACAAAAAACTAGTGCCGTCAGCGTTAACGTGAACTGAGCCGCGTTAACGCATCATAAATTGGCAAATCGGGATTAATCCGTGTGAGGGGTTACTCTGCGTTAATTTTTTTTTTTTTTAAGTTAGTTGACTAAAATGTTTTTTTCACATCTAGCTTGAGCTTTTAGTTTGGTTTTAGTTAATTGTGATAACCTTCGTGGACCGGGACTTAAACTTTTTTTCTCTGGAAAAATTAGCAATAAAAGAAAAAAGACTACATTAAATTTGCTGGACACAAAGTAGGAACACATGAGGTCTACTTATCTAAGAAATTCACTCATAATTTGTGAATGCGGCGTGCAGGAACTGTTGAAATGGGGACTGGGACTAGACTGGAAGGCAAAATTGGCTCTGCTCCAGCACTGCATCAGAGGTTTACGATACAGTGAAGTAAGACAAGCTGTCCCAGTGAAAAAGAAAAAAATCTGCAGACAGACTCAGTTATCGTTTTTTGTAACTGAACATTTTTAAAGCATTGCAGTTTAATATGTTATTATAACGAATATGTTCTTTATAACTAAAGAAATTTTGCAGAAGTTTTCAGGAAGCCAGAAAGCCACTAGGTGCTCATCTGGACCGTCTTTATAGCCCTGCGTTATGACACCTTTTTCTTTAGCTCTTTTTCCTTCTTTCTCTCTGTCACACGTCTCCTTTCTGCTCCTCTCCCCAGCTCCTGCTAGGGTTGCTTGTTGTAGTGGATGCCTGTCTGTCCGTTTGTCCGTCCGTCCGTCTGTGTGTCTTGTCTGTCTGTCTGTGGTGTTCTGGTTGCTGGGACAGATGCACTGATGCCTGTGATTCGATGCTTTATCTCCACTAGCTCCAGTGTAGGTTGGAGGGGCTTAAAGATGATCGCAGGAGGACCTTCAGCTCTCGAGTAACTATCCCGCCCCCTCCCCTCTTTTCCCTCTTCCCCTTCTTCCCCCCTCACCCTCGTCCGAGGAGCGCGCAAAACAAATGCCCCGCTCTTTGTACCTCCCCAACCCACCCCCCACCCCCCCTACTCGCTTGCCTAGCTATCTCTATAGCTCTCACTCCCTCTCTTTCTGTCTGTTGCCACCGGTCTGTTTCTTGTACTCAATCTGTCGCTCACTCTACGTACATCACTCTTTGTCTCGCTGTTTTCTCTGTCCGGTCTGTTAGGGTTCCTCCCTTCTCAGTCTCCCACGCACACTTTCCTGTCTCTTATTGTTCGCTTTCTCTCTTTGTTTCTCTCGCTCTTCTTCCATCTGCTCATCTTTCTCTGTTTCTGTCTCTCCGGTTAACATGCTCTGCTTTCAGTAGCTATGTCTGGTGTGCTGGATGTCTGTTAAGTAGATGCCATCAGGCCGCTCTAATGGTCTTTATTGTTTTCGTTCTTTTCTTCCTGTTTTCTGCTATGTCTCGGCTCTGTAGTTTAGTGAAGTCTGTCTAGTCTGTGCTTCCTGTTTTTGTTTGTTTCTTTCTGGGCTGTGGGACCACGTCATGCTGATCCTCATCCTTCCACCCCCACCCTCCCTGTCTATCTGTCTACATGTCTCCTCTGTCTCTCTGCCTGTCCATCCCTCCTTCTCCACCATCCCATCCACCTTGCCTCACCTCCCATTTCCCACCTTCTCACCTTGGCTGTTTGGTGCCCAGTGGTGTCACAGTATTAGGCATTGAGGGAGGGGAGGAGAAAGAGAGGGGTGGGTGGGTGAGTGAGTAGAGAGACTTTCACCTTCACCGTGGGTGTTTTGGTTCTCCATACACAGCACACTGCCCACACCCAACTTTTATGATAACCACGGGTCATAGAAGTTACTGAGCTGCAGTGACAAAGGAAGGGAGGACTTTCAGAGCCCCGAGGGATTGAAAGACATGTTAGCGCAGACAGATAATGGCTGCCAGAGAACAATCAGCTATGTCAGTTGATAAATCTCAATATTAAGGTTGAAAGATAGCCACACTAACGAGCAGGCAAGAAGAGAAAGGGAGAGCCAAACCCAATGAAGTGGACATTGGCACAAATCCCATACTTTCACTCCAGTGTATCCAACCGGACCTTTGTGTATGTGTCTAAAGAATAATTACATTCTGATTATGTGCCAAACTAGCTTAACAAAGTGCCTCCTGTGAATCTCCCTTATTTACGGTTCCCTAAGGCTGAGCTTCCCAAAAGCACGCTTATTGCTGCAAGTCAGCATCTTCCTTTTTAAAGGTGCGCAACAACATTTTAACATAAAAGCATCCAAGCTTTGCTTAATTTCCAGAACTATCGTTAAAAGAGTTTGATGACAAACAGGAGGCTAGAGCAGTGGCATGTCCATGGATCGGTGTCCTTGCACATCCTTGGTTATCACCTCTCTGTTCTTTCACTAGCAGCTAGTGAAAGGACTAAATTCAGTAGCTAAATTACGTACACAGTTAGATTTCACAGGAAAACTGCTGCTGAGGAATCTGATGTGACTTGTTTTGAAATGTAAAGCAGAATAAAGGTGCTTAAAACTGGGAACAAAACCGTGTTCCAGACACACACTCCATTCTTTTTGGCATGTAATGTGTTTACAGTTGAGAAGTTTCATTGTTTTAATTCCAAATTTCGGCAAACACGGCAATCTTCTAAAAAATTTACTGTCTTGCACAAAAGAAGGCAGGAAGCGTTGATTGATCATCTTCTTCCATTTTCTACCACTTGTCCTGATCTGGGTGCCATGGGGGCACAAGTCTAGGCAGAGATGTCCAGACTTCCCTCTCCTGGTTGCTGTCTCCATCCTCCATCAGCTCTTCCTGGAGGTCGCCAAAGCTTTCTCAATCCATTCAGGAGACATTTTTACTGACAATTGGAAGTAAAACTTGAGAACTGTCCTAAAATTGTTTTTCAGAAATCGAAACATTTTTTGCTTTATTTTGGCTTCGGGACTGATGTTGCTATCCAATTAATTTCCAACAAGCACGATTTCCTGTAGCACAAAAACAGTAACCAACCGTAGACTGTAAATAAAAGATGAGTGAAGCCAATGACAATAGCTGCTCTTTGAAATGGACAGATAATAGCAATAATGGGGCAGCTCCTCTGGTTGGAAAAAGAAGTCTGATTGTGCTGAAGTCAACTGGAAAATTACCCTGCTGCTTCTTTTCTTGAGTTTACAGACTTGGTTTGTACTTTCGCGTTACATTATTATTGAATACAACATCAGCTTTTAATCTTTTATATGCAGTCTGTATAGCAAACTTGGATTGAAACAGCAACGTTTAAAATTAAAATTTGTCACCCATAGTATGTTGTATAGAACAGGGGCCCAGCAACAGCCTTTTTTAACATGTTTAACAACTCCAGAAATCCAGAGAGGCCACTTAAGCTGGAAGACTGAAGGTTTCGTGCGATTATTGCTCATTTTGACAACACTGATTATACATAAGAAAGTTAAAAGAGTTTTATAGGAAAATTACAAGCTCCACATCCCTTCTCTCAACCATGGACAGCGCTTGAGCTATAGCCTCAAGTTGTTTTTGGGAAACTCAGCCCAGTTTTAACCCGCTCTGCTCTCCTCCCCACCTTGCCATAGATCACGGGTAGCGTTCAAATGCAGCATCAGCAATTTCCAGAGAAATCTGAACCATCTTGCGCCACATCTGAACAGCCACTATTGTAACTCAGCACTACATTTCCACTACATTTGGTGTTACAC
This sequence comes from Pelvicachromis taeniatus, assembly GCA_015108175.1. Classification (NCBI taxonomy): domain Eukaryota; kingdom Metazoa; phylum Chordata; class Actinopteri; order Cichliformes; family Cichlidae; genus Pelvicachromis; species Pelvicachromis taeniatus. The sequence continues at coordinate 37,991 of VURO01002330.1, forward strand.
TGTAGCACAGTTAAAACATCTTGTGATGCAATATTGTCACTCTGTATGTTGCTGCCTTTGTCCGTATATTCTTTTAAGTGCTTTAATTATAGTGTGACATGTCAGTGCACTTATCAGTGTGACAACCACCTGTGATATGATGATGTAGTGTACCGTAAGTGATCATAGTGGTCATGGGGGGAGATGTAACCATCTCCCAGCAGCAGGACAAAGTGCACAGTGTAGTGTGACACAAGCTCTTGCCAGTGCTTCTGACTGTTGTATAAACAGCTTGTCATTTCAAGCATGTGAAAAGAGCAGCTTGGTTTATCTCAAATTACCACCACCTCTGCTCTCTATCTCTCTCTCTCTTTCCTTTTCTCTTTCCTTTTGCCCTTTCTTGTCTTTCGTTCCCAATCACCCTCTCCATCCCCAGGTGCAGTCACGATGCAGCAGCAAAGAAAATATCCTAAGATCAAGTAAGCACCAACTTTCACGTTTCACATCTGCATGTCACGGAGTATGCCCTCTAACACGCAAATAGATTTTAAGTGTGTGTGTGTGTGGCTGCTGTGTTGCGTTTGCATGTCCCTGTGTGTTTGTGATGTTTTGCCAGAGGTTGTTAAGCCTCATGTTAAGCATCAGAATATGCTGTGGAAGCGTAAGTGTATGTTTAAAGGAGAGAAATTGGGTCAAGGGAAATCAAAGCACAGCGTCTATTCTTCGCTGTGAGGCAGAGGGAGAGCGAGGCAGAGAGAGATAAAGAGAGAAGGAAAGAGAGAGCAGATTACACATTAGTTACACCTTGCTTTGTTCCTTTTACCTTTGGAATTATTAGAGAGGTATTATTAGACCAACATGACTGCTATCGAGCACCTCTGTCATCCAGCTGCGTTTCACAGGAACAAACAAACAGGACTGTTTTTTTTGCCAATGCTTCCTCATGGCATTCAAATGGCACATATATGCCTACATGCAGCAAAAATAAGTCGTTTTAATCCAGTTTTCTTATCATGGTGTGATAGTGATACTTGGATTTGTTTCATTTTAACTGTATGCCATTTAGACTCTGGACTTAACAGCTGCAAACCCAGAGTGCTCGGTTCGGTTTGAGATATTAAAATTTTTCTCGTTCCGGTTGGGCCAAAAGAAAAGTGTCAGAATACAGTTTTCTGTCTCAGGAAACAGTTGAGTTGTTCAGTTCCCTGCTTTTAGAGCCACGTAGATCCCTGCTGTCTTGGGAGCGAATCCCAGAAGAATTCTCTCTCCTCTCATTCCTTATCTTCCAGTCTTCCTCTTTCAAAGTGTCTAAATAAAAATAAATACTTTGTCTCTTTTTTTTTTTTTTTCTCAAAATTGTCCAAATTTAACACGTAGAATTAAACCCGATTTTGTGGATTTTATGACTACGTCTGTATGTTTCACATCGTCTCAGGTCACAGTGCTGTGGACATCACCAAGGTGGCCCGGAGGCACCGTATGTCTCCCTTCCCCCTAACCTCCATGGACAAGGCCTTCATCACTGTGCTAGAGATGACTGCAGTCCTGGGCACTGAGATCATCAACTACAGAGGTGAGGAGGGAAGATATGTGGTTACCCTTTAAATTTTTATGCTGTTATAAGTCAAGTAAACCATCTTCACACACACAGAAAAGCTCCTAGATTATATGTCTTTCCTTCTTTCGCCTCTCCAAGTCATCTTCCCATTGCGTCTGTTAAGATCAGCTCATATAGATGCTGGAATGTTGTTGTGGTACTCCTTTCTGATTGCTAAGTACACATGACAGCATTTAAACACCACCTGTTCACAACCAGACACCTCACTTAATCAGCAGTTTTTGTGCGCAGGCCATGCTGTCAGTCACACAAACTCAGAGTGTCTTCACCTACAAGGTCACATGCATAACAAACAAATGACTCGCGTGTGTCGTTTGACTTCCTACAGCTTGTGAGACACTTTATACAGACAATGGATCCCATTGTCTGCTCACCTGATGCATTTGTTTGTTGTATGTGATTGCAGCGTTATTCCTTAGCCGTAAGAGCGCTACTATGTTTCGATCAGAGTACATTTCAGCTAAGCAGAACTGAATTCTACACAAGCAAAAATGATCCGAATTGTGGCCCCAATATTACGTCAAAAGAAGAGGGAAACTAATGTTTTTGCTACTTGAGGCATTTGAAATTGAGATCACAGCACACCAAGAGACAAACTGAGGCTGAAGCTACCTTTTGCTTCATGGGTATATGGGTCTCTATATAACTTTTGTGTAGCTAATAGCTAAAGCCAGTCATTTTCAAAGTTGATAGTATGCCAGGATTATTTACAGCTCATTTCCACTGCCCCCAGGTGGCCAAAATGGTAACAATTTTTAATGCAGTTGGAAAAACAATTCCTGTTCATATAAATTCTCAGTGTCTGTCATGACATTTGTATGTAAACATTAGTGCTTGCTTGTTGATGTTGCTGTATGAGTTAATTGTAGCAGTATTTTACATTTATATTGTGTGCTTGCAAGTCTAAAAAATGACATCCAGATTCTAAGGTACAAACTTTCAAAGACAAGTAGGTTTAGCACCTGAGGGTCTTGTCATCCTTCTGGCAGCGTGGCTTAAGTGCCAGCGGAGGATGACACAGAGTCAAGCTGAGGGCCGGAGGGGAAAACACAGTCTTTAATTCATCTCTGAAAACCGTAGCAAAGACTGGCGGCAATAATGGCCTGCAGCGCACACGACTTCTAGATCAATGATGGTAGCAGGAGCACTTTCGTTTTCCAGGTGTAAAGTGATGTTTCATGTTATGGAAGAGGGGACTGGGTTGCAGGATTTGCAAGAGCACAGTTGGGAGGAGGACAGTTTGGTAAGGAAGAGAGAATGGGGGGATTTGAGAGATGAAATATTTAGTCAGACAACAGCTGGAGCAGCTCCCCTGCTGGATTCAGAACAGTGTGTGCGTGTTTGCTAATGGGTGTGTATTCTGTATTTTTTTTTGTGCATGTTGTGAGTATTGAATTAGAGGTATCTACCGCTGATTTTATTGTTATCATTGGTTACTACATATTTCTACGTAAGCCATTACTCATAAATATTACTGGAGGAATAGTGCACATTAATACTAGAGCCCTGTTTTTCTTTCTTATTGTATCTTAGAGACATTTGCTGTGGTTCAGTACTTGAATATGAAGTTCTTGACAGTTTAATACTTAATGCTAAACGCTCTAAAACATTTTAAAGGAATAGTTTGAAATGCGTACTCTCTTTCATGCCCAGAATTAGACAGAAATATTTATCTGCATGTGAATTATGAAGACTTAACTATCTGGAGGTTAACTTAGCCTAGCAATTAAAAACAGGGAGAAAAACAAGATCCTGCTGGACACTTGGTTGGTTTTAAACACAGACACCTTCAGATTTTTACTCGGGAGCAGTTTTTGTTTAGTCCTCCCTGGTTTTCAGGCTAAACGCTGGGCTAACCTCACTGGCTTTAAATTTACTTCACTGCAAAGACGTGAGAATGAGTCATTCATCAAGTTTAAGTTAAGAAAGTGAGCATATTTGTCAAAGCAACAAAACATTCATTCAGTTCCTCCCTGTTATCCTGTCCTAATAACCACTGTTATTGTTCTTAAATAGGGCTAGTTCTTAAGCAGAAATAGTAGATGTAACGGATCACCCGAGCCGTCACTTAGTTTGGGTTCAACTACCCGTTTATTCAAGAACAAAATGTGCTTCTCCAGTCTGACAGCTCCTCTTGGGCGCAACTCCGGACCGTTCTGAACCTCTCTCCACGTCACTCCTTTTATAACCACATCACAACGGCTGTCAGTTAGGGACACTCTTTGAAAATACACACACATGCTGACCGGTAGATAACACACTTTGAAACTAAACATTTTCCTAAACATTTTCAACTGGTACTTTGAAACTAAACATTATCAGCTGAAGAGCTCGCTGTGTCACCTCTGACTGCTCTGCAGCAGGCCCGAGACCACGCCCCCGCCACAGTAGACATTAAAAGATTTAGTAAACCTGTTTTTTTTGTTTTTTACTTTATTTTTCAGGGGACGTCATAATTCGCTCACACTAATTACTGACGTAAACATTTGCAGTTCAACTGAATGACACATTATTTTAATCACATCTGCTTTGTGAGGTGGTGCAAGGTTCCATCTTACAGGCCTCAGAAACGCTGGGAACTGCCGGCTTAGACTGGTGTCCAGAACGTCTTACAATAAGAGATTTTCTTTTCGAAAAGCACCTTATCAAACGTGCACTTTTCTGCTGCAGCAAGACATCACCTCTGTTCTATTATTAGTCACAGCTCAGCTTTTAACAAGCTTTTCAGTTGCACTGCAAGTAAAAATACACCAATTTAAATATTGTTAATTTAGAGAAAAGATGGGAGGATTTGGACACGAGCATGTGTGCCTTTATCCGTGATGGAGACGCGTTATGTACAGCAGCTCACTATTCCTGTCATCTGCATGTGTGTGGGTGTCTGTATGCACATGCATATTTTTTCCCCTTAAACTCGTTGATATCAAAGCTTAGATCTTCATATTAACACCCACATAATCACAGCATGAAGGCTCAGCTATATATAGGCACACAGCAGCTTAAGGTATTTTAGTGCCTAGATTTTTTTTCCCTCCACCCACTCTCCCTTCTGACTTCTATGTCTTTCTTTCCTTCCTTTACTTTCTCTGAGCCATTGTCTCAGTGAAGAGGCTCTGTTCTTCCTCCCTGACATATTTTAAGTCGTCTGGCTGGTGGAAATGCTAAAGACATTTGCACATGAGCATTCGTTTACATTCGCAAGCCTCCACTTTACGTGCAAATCAGTAAACTGAAGTAAAATAGCGCAGTGTGTGAGTACATGTCCGTGTGTGCAGGTCAGGTGGTGAGTCATGCAGGGAGATGCTGATGCGTGGTGTCACACTCCTGGCTCTCATTAATACGTGCACACACACACACACACACACACACATACACACCTCCAGCTCAAACATTTCTCTGTATCTTCATCAGATGCACTGTTTCACCCTCTCTGCCTATGCTTGGCTTTCTCTTTCTAACTTTTACTCTCTCCTTCCACCATTCTTCAACCAGCCGCTCCATCTCTCTCCGCACTCATGTTCTTCCTCTTCTTCTACAGATGGGATGGGTCGAGTCCTGGCTCAGGACGTTTACGCCAAAGACAACCTGCCACCCTTCCCTGCTTCTGTCAAGGACGGTTATGCTGTGAGAGGTAGGTAACATTGATTACGGCAGGTGATGCAAATTGAATAATATCCTTTCATTCTTGTCTTTGCCACATGTTGTTGCCCATCCGTCTGACATCCTTTCAATATTTAATACTTTGGATCTTAGCCACAGTTTATCAAGACTGAAAATAAGTGTAGATGTTGCAAAATATACAGTTTTTTATGATTGTTTTACTTAAATGACATATCTTAACTAAAAATCAAACACATATGTTTGTGTTTAGTTGTTCATTGGTCCTTTTTTTTTTTTTTTTGTTATTGCTTTTATCCCAGGAAAGGCCAATGAGACAGTAGGCCTGGTTAGCCAGATGTTCATAAGTGCAAACTTTGCATGGTTATATGTGATTATTAAATGGAAACCATTTATAAAATTACATTTCATAAAGTCACACGAAAACATAAACACTAACTGAAACTATACCATTACAAACCTTACCTAAAAGAGAAAATACTAAATATTCAGGGAATGTCTGTAGTTTTGTAGCCAGTTGGTTCGGAGGTGGTTCGGGCATCTGATAAGGATGCCTCCTGGGCGCCTCCTGGGTGAGGTGTTCCGGGCATGTCCCACCGGGAAGAGGCCCCGGGGCAGTCCCAGGACACGCTGGAGAGATTATATCTCTCGGCTGGCCTGGGAACACCTTGGTGTTCCCCCGGATGAGCTGGAGGAGGTGGCTGAGGAGAGGGAGGTCTGGGCTTCTCTGCTTGGGCTGCTGCCCCCGCGACTTGGTCCTGGATAAGCGGAAGAAGATGGATGGATGGATGGATGGATGGAGTTTTTTTTATTTTACTAAATCCATGTTCATGCCTTGTTATAATTATTATTATACATAAGAAATATCAAAAATTATTGAAAATTAGGTTAATAAAAGTCAAGCAAAAATTGCATTCTAAAAAAAAAAAAAATTCCATTTAATGAAACTAAATGGGGAAAAAATATTCATTTAAAAATGAAAACGTAAGAAAAATTCCAAACTTTACTGATTCGGCTTTCTAGTTAAACAAAAGTATCATTATCAATTACTTCAAAAGCAATACAAATGGTTCAGTACAATTAAATAGTGTAAATAGATTGCACACTATTTTGAGGAAATACTGTGCAATCTATGTTTTTTGACTTTACACTTTCTTCTTCACATGGCAGATCGTGATTGATTGCCGTTAGGCAGTGGTGCAGAATTTTTTTCAACTGTTCCCAGCATATTACTAAGCTATAATGGAGACAAAGTTTAATAGCGAAATCTGACAGTTGAAAAGACAATTATGAAGTAAGAAAACTAATCAAGGTTACCTTTTGAATTCTACCTCACATTGACGCAACTGTACGTAACTGTCATCCGTAAAGTCACCGCTGTGTAACAGAGCAGTGATGCTGCAGAAGGACTAACTGTTTCTGTCCCAGTTAGATCAGAGCGGGACACCGGAGCAGGAAAGAACTGCTTGTGGGACAATGTAAGGGCTTCTTCTGCTTGTGTGATAGAACGGTGATCCTTTCAATTATTCTACATAAACGAGGCTGTCCTCCACAGCTGCCAGGTGGCAGGAGATAATTCTCAAACGGTGGAGGGTTTACCTTTGTTCAGACATCCGAGTCTCAGAGTTACATCCTTATGGTTGTTATCACTCCTTTCTAGTGTTTTTCAGATGACGTTGGTTGAGATTTTTCTGTCGGTATTTTAAATGAAGGGAGTCCTGTAAAGCACTGAGGGCGCTGTTAACCTGGAGAGCAAGGTGACAACTCGCTGACTTCAGGCAATTTAAAACCTCCTGTATGTAACATCTGCTGTTGGCTCTTGCTGAATGAGTAGGAGGAGCAGAATACCACAGGTCTCTCAGGATTTTCTGCATCTGTCCTAAGGGCCTGTTGCTTGCTACAGGATATATGTATATTTTGTAGAAATTATAGTGCTTATAATGTGGGTCTGAAAGGAGTCTGTTGTCCAGATTTTGAATTTTTTGCTTTTAACAAAGTGTAGCTTATGTCTTTTATTGTCATTTGAAGTAATAAAAAGCTGACAAATGAGCCTTGGTCAACGTCCAAAAAGTGATCAGGGTAGTCCTGAATTAATAACCGGATCCAGGGTGGTCCACATGAGTCACAGGTTTGATCTAAGGGGTTATGCTATGTGTGTGTGGTGTGAACAGGTAAACATGCAGTAGATGTTAATACTAAGAACTGCATTGGTGTGAAGCAGAGTTAGGTGAGGGGAGATGATCCATAAAAAAAAAATGTATATTTCCATCGTGGCTTTCAGGTTTTCCTCAAAAATGTGGAAAAACCTCTTCGTGTCAAAACAGGTTTTTGATGTCATCAATGGGATTTTTTAAACTTTCTGCACTAAAGAGAATGGCAGATTCACCCAGCAAGGACATCTTTAATGTCAAAGGATGCAGTATATGCAAGTTCAAAGAGCATCTTGTGATGACTTTCGTTCCTCTTTCTGTGTGTTTGTTTATTGATAAAGAGGGATGCTAAAAGTGGTTCTTGATTTCTCAGTTTTCCCATTTGCTCTGGTCGGTTACAGTATTTGGCCGCAGTAACAATAAGGGTTGGACTGTGCAAAGGCTATCAGACTGATTTATGATTAAATCTGTAAAAAATCTGCTTGCCCAGGTGGTACTGTTTGTGTCTATTTTGGAGATGTTTAATAAACTTTTTTTTCCCCAGATCTTCTTTTTTACCATATCCCACTGTATTTCATCAAAAGAAATGACTCAGCAATACACACTCCCACACACCCACAGGTTTTCACCTGCACTCGTGTGTAAAGCTCTTCAATCTTTCTTTTATTCTAGCGGCTGACGGCCCAGGCGACCGCTTCATCATTGGAGAGTCCCAAGCTGGAGAGCAGGTTTGTGTCCACGCTGAAACCTCTACAAGCACACAAAGACACCCTCACTCACACGGTCGGTCTCACACAGACACCCACACAAGCTGGATATGAAAATAAAGTACTTCACTTATGCCCTTCACCTTATGCCTTGACCAGCCTGTAATTGCACATCAGTGCGTTCCCTTAGCAGGTGATGAAAAGCCCTTCGCACCAAAGCATGGCCAGAAAGTCAAACTGTAAGCACATGAGATCACTGAGACAAAAGTAAGCCAGAGAGTTTTTGGACAACCCCTCACATCTCCTCTCAAACAGCATCACCACACATTCAAGCATCTGTTTCCTATTTGCCTTCATATGCTTTTAAAATTTCAATTATGATGTACATAAAGTTAATTGGTTTGATCCTTTTTTTTTTTTTAAGTTTTTATTAGCTTAGTTTGAAGTTTTCTACTTCATTGTATAGATGACCTCAGTCACAAGCAATCATTTATTAATTTCATTACACCTATGGGTTAAATGTTAACCCAGTTTTTCAAATTTGACATGATTTTTTGTCCTTTCAGGTATTTTTGACTGATGTTTAGCTTTCTGTGTTTGCACAGCCCACCCAGACAGTGATGCCTGGCCAAGTGATGAGGGTGACGACGGGTGCCCCTATACCCTGTGGGGCAGACGCTGTAGTCCAGGTGGAAGATACCGAGCTCCTCCGCGAATCAGAAGACGTGAGTGTGAAATTTCGCTCTAAATGAAGGACAACCAGAATCAGAACACTAAAAGGCCTTATAATAATTATTATTGTATTTTGATGAAGTGTCTAGGTTCATCTACTGTCTGAATAAGATGGTTAAGCGCATGTCTCTTTAAGGCATGAGGCCTGCTTTCTTTTGATTAGTTGCCCCTCAGCTGGCTGTTACAAGAAATGCCCACCACATGTAAGCACCAGTTCCATACCACAGACACAGCTAAGGACACATCTGTAAATTGACCATATAAGGAAATCCATCCCAAGCTGATGTCAGCTTGGTCAAGAGAAGAAAAACACCCATGGCACTCTCAAGCCCAAGCTTTTGTCTCACTTCCTTTTTAACATGACAATATCTTTATCAAAACCATCAGCTATGTTTATAATAACCATCCTATAAGGTTCCCTTTAACCCAAACCTGTGAAAGTTTTGTTTTAAATTAATAAAATTTTATTCATATAGTGCTAAATTACAACAGCAATAACCTCAAAGGACTTTATGGTGTAAGGTAAAGACAAGAAAACCCTAACGACCAGCTGGCGACAGTCGAAAAACTCAATTTTAACCGGAAGAAAGCTCCAGGAGAACCACGATCAGGCAGTCTGGGTCAGGCAGTGATCGGTTCCTATGCCTTCATGGGTTCTTTCTGTGTAATGCGACTGCTTCCCAAATTCAATTGTCTATGTGTTGGAACTGTGGCATCTGGGATGGACTCCAGCCATGGACAATTTCAAGCTCTCAAATTTGGGGGATCAGTTTGGGAATAGCCACTTCCTGTTCCAACGTGACTACAGCCCAAAGCAGTCCATAAAGACAGTAAACGAATTTGGTGTGGAAGAACTTTACTGGCAAGCACAGAGCCATGACCTCAACTCGATAGAACACCTTTGGGATCAATTAGAGCGGAGACAGTAAGCCAGGCCTTCTCGTCCAACATTACCATCTGAACTCGCAAATGTGCATCTAGAAGGAATGGTCAACAATTCCCATAAACAAACCTGTGAAAAGCCCTCCCAGAAGAGTTGAAGCTTCTTATAGCTGCAAACAGTGGATCAACATAATAATAAACCATATGGATTAAGAATGGGATATCACTCGAGTTTATACATGTGTGTGAAGGGAAACAAGTGACTACTTTTGGCAATATAGTGTATTTCATCCTAGAAATGGACAGAATACTGGAAGCATCTTTCCATTATCTGGCGCTGACCCATCCTGTTTCCCTGTGATGAACGTTTGTCCTGTAGGGCACGGAGGAGCTGGAGGTACGAATCCTAGTACAAGCTCGCCCAGGGCAGGACATCAGGTTAGTCCATGACTGAGATGTTTGCTATGGATTGTACTTTTTAAATACCGTAAGACTGGAAGACACTGTTGGGAGTAAACTTGAAAAAAAATAATGCAAAGTATAGTACACCACTACTACAGTCCTTATTATAATTCTGTCTGTTTGACTGTTTTTGCCTGTCATCATTATTGTTCTTTATTTAACATTATAATAACGGGGTGGCTGTAGCTCAGGTGGTAGAGCGGGTCACCTCCTCACCGGAAGGTTGGTGGTTCGATCTCCAGTCTATCTTGGGCAAGATACTAACCCCATGTTTGTTTGCTGGTGATGGTCAGAGGGTCAGAGGGTCCGGTGGCACTTGTGTCCGGCAGCCTCGCCTCTGTCAGCTGTGGCTACAATGTACCTTGCCATCACCAGTGTGTGAATGGGTGAATGACAGAACATCTATGCTGAATGTAGCAGTAGCGTTTTTCTTGCAGGTTTTAAATGTTTAGTCCTCATCTCCTCATAGGCCTATCGGTCATGACATCAAGCGTGGCGAGTGCGTGCTGGCAAAGGGCACCCATATGGGTCCATCTGAAATTGGTCTCCTGGCCACTGTTGGAGTTACAGAGGTGGAGGTCCAGAAATTCCCTGTGGTGGCCGTCATGTCCACAGGAAATGAGGTAAAGGTTAAGAAAATCCTAGTTTTTGTTCTGGTCAACTAAGCCTCTCATACATGCTATTTCTGTATTTGCTGAGATGGTTCCACTTTGGCTGTGAAAGGCACAACAGTGTGCCGTTTTTTCCCTAACCTCGTTCATATTTATGCACAATCACCATTGTTTGCTTTGGCTGGTGACAACAGAACATCACTTAGAAGTGAATGTGCAGTCAGCTGTTTCATATGTGCTTTCAGTTGTGAAGAACGCGTTTATCTGTGACCAGGTGGTTTCGTTTAAACAGGAGAGTCAGATTTGTGCATTTTCTGTGTGACTAATGCGCAGTTTAAATTCCACGGGGTTGCATGAATATGCATAGCTCTCCATTTTCAGGAGCGTGCAGATCCATATTTAAACTTTATCACCTGTTTGTTGGCGTATTTCACTTATCAGCTGTCTTATGAAGTAGAGGATTAGATACAGCTACATTTTTATTCATGAGCACTTATGATATCCATGATATCCTTTTAGCATGTTGTAATTCACTGATTTTAAGATGCAACTAGACTTCCGTACCTGTTCAATGCTCCAGTTTCAAATATTACAAAACCTAACCCATGACAACAGACTTGTATTTGTAGCTCACTTGTATTTCCAACCTAATTAGGTGATGTGCTATGAAGAGTGTCATGGTCTCACATGCAAGTAAGATGTGGTGGCACCATCAGTAAAGCAGAGGGCTTTTATAGCATGAAGCTGAAAGTCTGTATGAACTACATGCAGATGCCTGTGCTCATCTCATGGGAAGGACTGAGAATGGAGCGGGGCAATCAAAGAGCAGCTGTTTTTTGATATTTCCTATATTTGAGGTATGACAATTGATATTAGCTTTTTGTTGATATATCAGCGTCGGCATTGCCAATAAATGAACATTTCAAAAGTAAAGAATAAGATGAAAAAACCCCGTTCAGTCATGTTATGAGTGTTGACATTGCATAGTTTGTTCACCAGAGGAAACTCTGCAAGCACCAGGTCGACAACATGGTGACAGGCGGGTTTGCAATATAAGAAACGATCCGGGCAGAGTAATAACAATTGAGCCATTAAAATGATTATTTTTGTGAGGATTCTTATACAATTATACACAGTAAATGTTAGGGAAATCTGTCTGTTGCAACATTGTGTGTATCCGATTTTTAAATCACCAAACATTAGCGTTGGTCTTTAAAACTGTGTCAGTCATGCGCTAATGTCTGGTCTAAAAATGTGACGAAATGGTGACAAGAGCACCTCACAAGTTCCCAGAGACCAAGCTGACATCTTTAAAGTGCTTTAAAGTTTTTTTTACAAAAAGTGACTTTTTCTCAGCTTTAAGTATTATTTTATGCAGCATTTTTAAATCAAGGGTAATAGAACCAAAGCAGATTTATTCAGTACAGAGAGCATGTTAAATATAGTAACTTACATGACTGGGTACAAAAGAAAAAGTTTCCACAAGGATTATAATATTGTCTCATCTTCCAGCTGAATAATTATTTCTTACCAGACTGCGCTTCAAATCAAAAAGATACAAAACAATTTATTTAATGATTTTCACAACTAATAATAAAACACTGCCATCAAATAGGAGTTTTCTAACATGTGATTTGTTTCGGTGATAGCTTCTGAACCCAGAAGATGACCTCCATCCTGGAAAGATCAGGGACAGCAATCGCTCCACCCTGTTGGCCACAATTCAGGAACATGGCTACCCCACTATCAATCTGGGCATCGTGGGAGACAAGTATGCCGTCAGGATCTTGCCTCTGCCACAGTTCCCTTTAGCTATGCTTTTGTTGTTTTAATATGCCCTGTGTACTTATTCAAAGATAGACCAGTATTTCTGTGATTTTTCTGTCCTGGGAATCGGGGGGAGTTGACATTTCTATGTACATGTTTGTCTGTGCCCTGCAGCCCCGATGACCTTCTCAACGCTCTGAATGAAGGCATCAGCCGTGCTGATGTCATCATCACCTCAGGAGGAGTGTCTATGGGAGAGAAGGTACAGTGGCAGAAAGTCCAGTTGTGGAGTTGTGTTGTACTGACACCATGTGGTAGCTGACAGCTGAGCTTCAGTTTATTTGAGTTCATTATTTTATGAAACAAATGTTTTGGAGTGCTAATTCTTAATGTGTGTTGATTATATATTACACTGTACAATACAGCAGGTCCAGGTGGGAGTATTCTTAAGGTTTTTAATTTTCTTTTGTTTCTAACAACTTTTTTTAGGACTACCTTAAGCAGGTGCTGGATATCGATCTTCATGCTCAGATCCATTTTGGTCGTGTGTTCATGAAACCAGGGTAAGAAAAAGAATCCGCTTCAAAAGTGCTTCATAAACAATACATGCAAATGACATGCAGAAGGAGTGGTGGTATAAAATGACAACCAGTGGAGATTTTATAAATGATATTTGTTTTTGTCTTTTTTCAGTCTCCCAACAACATTTGCCACGTTGGACATAGACGGTGCTCGCAAACTAATCTTTGCCCTCCCAGGTAGTGTGTGAAGTTGAGAGAAAGAGTGATTCACTCCGCTGTTTGCGCAGAGATGTTACTCACA
>VURO01002331.1:2426-18059 GCA_015108175.1 Pelvicachromis taeniatus
CCCCCCTCTTATTTTTTTTTTTTTTTTTTTTTTTTTTTGAAATCCTTTTTTTTTTTTTTTTGGCTGAGAAAAAGATGTACTGATGTGAAAGCAGGAGTTGCTGTCTTTACGCACCCACACAGCACACATCGTAACAGTCAAACATGGGGAAATGAATACCTCCTTTATCAGCATGTGTGTAAACGTGTGCCTGTTTGTGTGTCGGTTCTTGTATGCGTCTTTGCGCCTGTTCTAATAGGAATTGGTTTTGTATGGCTTGGCCCGTGTATGCACAAAGCGTGGAATGTTGATTTAGATGCATGTGTGTGTGTGTGTGTGTGTGTGTGTGTGTGTGTGTGTGTGTGTGTGTTTGTGTGTAATGCATTTACGACAGCTTCCTTCCTGCCTCCTCTGGGTGTCTGCAAGTGTGGTTGGTCTGAAGGAAACCTGACAGCCTAAATCACACTGAAGAGCCTGAAACAGATGTTAATTAGCTTTAATTTGCCTTTTGTTGTTCTGCTGCCAAGGCAGCACCAAAGACGCTCCTCTATTTTACTGCACTCTGTATAATGTTGCATTATAGACTAGACCTCGGCTTCTCTCTTACCAAGAGAGAGGGAATAAAAAAGAAAAACATTAGGCGGCTTATTAGAGACAGCGAAAAAGAAATGTTGCAGCACAGTGTCACTTTATCTGAAAGCAATGGGGGCTAAAAGAAATCTAAATGTAGATGTTACTGTCTTGGTGTCTTTAGGTTTGGGAATCTAAGTAGTTGGAATGATTATCTTTGGCAGAGAGCATTTTGCAGACAGACTTTCTGTGAAGGTTGTAATTGTTAAGCTGACTGACAGTCTGACTCAGTTATATCTTAAAGGTTTTCAGTCAATGGGAGATTGTTTACTAGCAATCAAAAATGCCGTCCATCAATCCATTGCCTTTCACTTAACCTTATCAGAGCCTATCCCTGCTATCATAGGGTAAGAGGCACGGTAGACCCTGGACAGCCAGTCTGTCACAGGGATAACTGGGGCACATCCAAAATTACCGTGTTTTTGCCTTTCAAATGAAATACTTGTTGTTGCGTTGTAGTCCCCAAACATGATATAAGCTAACTTTTCAGATATAATTTTCTTCAAAAGACAGTTATGACCCTCTGTGTTACTCATCACGTGATGGTGGTGGAGAGGGTAGTATGTCTTAGTGATCCCACGGTGTATGTTATTGAGGGCTTTTGCCATTGGTAGGGTCTCCCAAGACAAATAGTCCAGAGTCTTAAGCCATGGGGCTGACAGAGCTTCCTGTGGGCTCACCACTCACATAAGGTACTGTGAGGGTTGGGGGCAATGTGTGTGGTTGGAGGCCCTGGTGGTCTGATGTCCAGTTCTTGAGATTGGCTAGTTCAACGTTTAGAGATACTGCCTAGATATGTTCAGGGTCGAGACCCAGTCTCCTGGAGAGGGTGTGGACTCTCTTTCAGTCCGGAGTTGCTCTTTGCGAGCCTGGCAGCGGTGAGTAGTCTTCTCACAGGCTCACGGCTTGTAAAGTGGGGTTTTCCCAGAAGATGAAAGAGGTGCTTTCCTGTGCCTTTAGATTTGGGATTGGGTCCTAACTGTTGTTGGTGCTTATGGATTGAATGACAATCCAGACTACCCGGTAATCAGTAACCTGGAAGGTGCCCCACTGTGCCTCTTTTGTTCTACTGGAAGACTTCAATGCTGACATGGGCAACGATAATAAGACCTAGAGAGGTGTGATTAGGGGGAACGGACTACTAATGAATCTGTTTCCAATGAATATCTTTATTAGCTTTGACTGGGACACTGCAACACATTAATTCTTTTCTTTTTCAGCCATTCTGTTGTGGATTTGCTAGTGTCCCCTGGATGATTGTGCAGTTGCAATGACTCAAATTTGGCCAACCTTTAGTTTCCAAAAAGATGGTCTCCTATTTGCCGGATGTGAATATGGTACAAATGTATCATCTAAAACTCAAACACTACCCAGGTCTCATGGCTCCAAAACAAGCTCAAATTATCACCCCATCCACTACTTAACAGTTTGTATGAGATGTTGTGCTGATGTGCTGTGCATTGTGGCCAAACACCTCAACTTTGGTCTCATCTGTCCAAAGGACATTGCTCAAGAAGTCTTGTGATTTGTATCAAAACTTAAGTTGTGTTGTCAGGTTCTTATTTGGGCTTATTCTAATTGCAGTGTTATGAACCTTAACATCTAAGATGATCAATTCTGAACTTATGGTCAACTTCATCAGTTTTGGACGGAGTAGCTTATCCTTAGATTTTGCTTCTGATGCCATAAATTTAAGTAACGATTCTGAGAAAGGATATGGTTTAATAAAAGTCTTGTTCTTGGACATTAGACTACAATGTTTTCTAGTTTCTTTTCATTTGATAGAAGCATTGCAATGTCTCCAATACTGAGGATTAAACTGGAAGATATGGAAATATAAAAAAAACAGAATATGTGCAACACAGTGCACATATAGCACAATAATTTACAAATCCACATTTGTTTGCATCTATATTTCATAATTCAGCATTCAAATCTTGACACAGCTTCCATCAATTTCCTACAAAAAAGTGTTGTCCAGGATAATGATTACTGTTGTCTTACAAAAAAAACATGTTCATTTCTGTAATAATGCCCAGGGCAAAGGTGACTGGTTAGAAAGTGTTAATAATCTAAATGACTAAATTCTATGTTTTTTCAATTCCATTGTCACATTATTTCAAATGAGATAATGAGTTACATTCCAAACTAACAGCATTTTACTTATTTAGCATTACATTTAAGTGTTTTATCTGCTCCCCTCACTGTCTTGCATTGTTTCTCATCTTCTCTTTTGTTCCTCTCTCTTTTTTTTCGTCAGGTTTGCTTAAACAGAATCATAAAAATCACTCGCAGTGGGAGTGAGTGGGGTCAGGTAGTGCCCCCTTAGGGAGGTCAGTTCTCTCCAACTGTCACTGCAAACTTTGCTCATTGCCCACTGTAGTCTAAAATTGAATCACCCCCAGGGAACCCTTACTGGCTTGGGTCCCCAAGAAGTTGCCTGCTTTGCCTGGTGGCACAGAGCATCTCTGTTTGTGGCCATGGAGTCTCAGTGTTAGCACATTCAATAGAGAAACACACTGCTGTATGCTTACACTGGTCGAATACACTTTAACCGGGTGAAAAAACAAGGACGCAAACACACACAGCAAAAACGCTTAATAACATAGTCTGTGTCTGCGATTTCAAATGATCCTGTCCAATTACCCACGGATACATGCGATTCATCTATAAACAAACACAAGAGCCTTTCAGCACAGTTCATTTCCAAACGACACACGTGCAATTACACGACTAACCGGCCTTACTTCTAAGCTGTGCCTGTGATATTTAAAGCATTCCTGTACTAATTTGTTGGAAGGTTACCGCTGTGACCTTGCTTCTAATTCAATCTCAGATGACTATCATATTTCAATCAACGTGTATCGGCAGACGGGGGATAATGAGCAGTGGTAACTGGATTAGTGTTGATACACTGATGTGGGAGATTGGACATGTGGCAGGCCAGTAAATGCATCCATATTGTTTATGAGAGTGGAATATGCAGTAACATGATCTATGGCAGGCTTCAGAGCACACTCCTCTGTTATTTATTGCTACTTTGAAACTGTCAGAGTTTTCTGCTTAATGTTTTAGGTGTATGCACAAAGTGAAAACTCAAGTAATAACCACTTAAATGCAGAGATAGCAACTTATTTATTCGTATGCTTATCTAAAATGTAATGCCTCTGTTTGTATGTATCACTGCACTTGACTGCGCACGACTAAAGTCATGACTAAAGTCAGTTGAGTACTGCTAATGAAGCTGTTGTTACCTTGAGTTACTTTGAGAGACTGTTAAGGACAATTCCTATTTTGATTAATATTTTTCTTTACATTTTTTTGGTCTTCTCTTGCTGCTTCTCTTTCCATCTTCTCTGCTTCCCAAGCATTTTAGCTAACATTAGCCTCCCTGTTAGGATACCAACAATCAGTACAAATTAAGTATTGCATTTAATGTTGACACTGCTCATCCTTTTATTACAATAATCACTGATTAAGTTGACTAAACAAAATAAGTATAGGAAAGGATGTTTCTGACTGTGATATCTGTTGAATTTAATTGCCCATTATAATCATGTCACAGCCCTTAGACCGGTTCTTTTCTATTGTTCATTCGAAGTGAGTTTTCTAACTTTGTGCTTTGTTGCCTGGTATTTTTCACTGTCTGTAGTTAATAAGAACAAACTCAATAAGATTCCCAAATTGTGGGGAAGTGGTGAGAAATCCTCAATGATATATCGCTCAATCTCTCTGGTAAGCGTGTAATGAGTTACTACCATCAGCATGGAGGTGCAGTGTACCTTTGCGGACTTCTGCCCAAAGCGTAACACTGCTAAATAAGTATAGATGATGTGAAGGCTTTGCCACTTGTACTTTGTGGTGATTGCTGTTGGCATAGCTAATGTTTCCAAGCACTTTGCACTGAACTGTACATTTAACGACAAAGTACTGAGCCAACCCTCAATTCTTTATATTTTGCTAGAAAAATGGCAAATATGGGCAATTTATTGAAATGTACAAACATGTCTGGAAATACAATCTATTGGGTAAAAATGGTTTTGTACACAAGCTTAAAAGTCAGTGTTTGGTATGGCCAAGTTTATTCTTCAACACAGCTTGTACTCTTAGGCAGTTTACTCATCATTTCGTTAAGTAGTCGTCAAGAATAGTTTTCCAGGCTTCTTGAAGGACATTCAAAGATCTTTGGATGTTTCTGCCTTTTGTTCTGTTCACTGTCAAGATGATCCCACACTGCTTCAGTAATCTTCAAGTCCAGGTACCTGTTGTAGACAGCTTTTTTTTTTTTTAGGACTGACACTTGTCAAAGTTGTCCATTTTCCCCATTTTTAAGGACATGCTGCTCACCATCACAAGATACGCCAAATCTGCGTAGCCATAACGCTGGTTGAATTAGGTGCCCCTTTATTCTTGAATAAGAGGCTAGTGGCCTGACAAACAAACAAACAAACAAAAAACTTAAATGTCTGAAAATGGTCAAGTACAAGAACTGAAAATGAGTAAAAAAGTCGCTAAAGAAAAACATTGAAAGACCTTCCAAAATGCAAAGGAATGGAGGGTAGTTTGAAAGTTTTGCACAGAACCTTTCGATGATGATTTTATATCCGTCGCTTTACAAATGATTTCACACGTACAGTAAATAGAGCAATGCATATAATACACATTTGTATCATTGCTTCTATTGTAAATTTTTTGTGTGGTTGTAATGTGTTAGCACAAAGTGCAATGCGCCAACAAAGACCATAAGGATAGTTACAGCTACAATAAGACATGATGTAAATACTGGTGGCTTTGAAATGCTAATAAAATGGTAATAAATATGAGCATAGGAAATGTTTTAGGAGAGAGGACTCCCTCCTGATTCCAACAATGTGATTTGTTTCTATCCAAGTTGTAACTTGCATCTTTTTTTCTAATGCGTCTACACTACATGTCTAAGTGGGTGTAACACAGCTAGAACGACTTTAAATTTTTAGTAGATGTCCTTTAATATTAAAAAAAAAAAAGAGTAAATATATTGAAAAATGTATTTACCAGTACAGTGTGAAAGAGCTGGCATTTACTTTTGTGGAACATGATGTTGTATTGATAGGCACAGTTCTGAATTCTTTTTATTTTTCTCACTTGCAGCTTGTAAAATGAAATGGTATTTTTGGCTCCACTCGTGTCTGTCGCTCCTGCTAAAATCACTACTGTCTGTGAATGAGAAATGAACACAAATGCAAACAGATGGAATATATGTATATAGATATAGATAGATAGATAGATAGATAGATAGATAGATAGATAGATAGATAGATAGATAGATAGATAGATAGAAATTGCGGTGTGTTTCAAAAGATGCTGCAAGAATTGAGATCTATATTTCACATTGTAGACAAAAAACCCTAAATGGCATTGTTAAGACAAATATATTTTTTAATGCTTTAAAAAAAAACAGCAAAACAAAGCAATTCAGGAGCTTCTTGTGTAATAACTTTTCTTTCCCCCAAGATGTCACACTAATTAACTGCCATCAACATCAAAGCTGGCAAAGGAGGAGGGGAAAAGTCTGTCACGTCAAACTAGCTGTATAATGTAAGCTCAACGTTGCTCAGGAGTTCAGAGAGACGAAACTCTTTGAACATATCAGTAGATCTTAATCACTAACAACACACTTTTTTTTTTTCCTTTTGGGTGGGCGGGTCTATTGTTTATATCACAAAAATATGATTTTTTTTTATACACAAAGCTCTGTCATTTAAAGGAAAAGCTGGACATTTTTTTATACAGCTTTAATTGAAGTTGTGCATTGGCAAAAATTCCCTGAGACCACGAGGTCTGATGCACAGTCTGATAGCACAAGTTACAGTTTAACATGTACGTCATTGCACTCATACTGTCTGAGTTGAAAAAAAGGCTAACAAAAGCAAATAAGGACAAGCACAACTTCTGATTTTCTCCACTTCCGTATTCTGGCAGGTCTCCACGAGGCCAGTCACACATCACTGGCATTCCTCCCTGTCCCCGTTAAGGAAGTCTAAAATGGCATGAGTGGGTCTCACAGATACAGCCATGCTAATAACGATGTGGTTAAGTGCTAGGAAAAGAAGGGTTTAGAGTGCTTTGTACACTTAGAAGGCCTCTTTCCATGGCTAGCTGCTCTTTGAAGGCTTATGGGCTAAAGTGGCAGTGAGGGGCTGGTGATGCCAAGGCAATCATCTCTCCGAGTTGTACTCCTGCAGGAAAACGTAGAGTACTATCAAGGAAGAAAGGGAAGGAGGGAGGGCAGGAATGACAGGAGGTCAGTGACTGCCACACCGCTTCACAGCACACATGTACTGACTGCTGAATATACTACAGAGTGGGATTTCAAACAAGCATTTCTCTGAAGGTGCTGAGAGCTGAAATAATGTCAGTACTTTTGTTCTCTCTCTCCTTTTGTGTCATTTATCGATGCTCCTACAAGTGAAAATGAAGAACTCATTGTGTTCGGAGCAGACTGGTGGCCATTATAGACAAAATCCACGTTTCACTGAATAGACTTTTCTTGACTTTCAACAACATCTCTTTTTTCTTTCTTTACTCACAATTTTTAACTGGCTAGACATGTAATGCATCGTTTATTTTCATCTATAAATGTGTAGATGATAAAAATCCTTTAACTCTTGCACATTTGATGTAAGTAATAAGATATAAAAAATAATAATAAGGCATTGCTAAAAAGCACAAAGCAGGAAATGTTTTGTTTTACAAAATATAACCCTAAATTTAATAACTTAAATCCACATAGAATTTGAAACTCATCCTTCTACAAATCCCGAATAAGACTGATTACATTCTGCATACGTCTGTAGTCTCCTATAACATTTGGAAAATGAGCCAACAGAACAGCGGTAGAGCTATTAAAACACAGGAGCCTTGTTAAGAACATTTATTTGGCAATTATTATCTGTTGGACCCATGTCAGGGGAGCAACCCTTCTGTCTTTTAATTGCTGTTTTAGCTTGCTATTATTATTTTAGCTAGCTATTTTAGCTAGCTTCCCTTATTCCCTTATCTTCAGTTTCCAGAGACAATTTAATATTGGGTTAACTGGCCAGTCTACACTGTTCATAGATGAGGATGTTAACTAGAGCATGTAAAGTGTTATTTAGTAAGTGTATAAATATAATGAAACATTTCAAACATATTGACATGATAGCGTCATATAGTTGTTGCACATTTGCTAGCTGCCCATCCATGCTAATCTTCTATTCCATCACATCCCAAAGCTGTTCTATTGGATTAAGATATTTCTTGACTGTGGAGGACATTTAAATACACTGAACTCATTTTCATGTTCAAGAAACCAGTTTGAGAACATCTGACACTGTGCAGCCATTAGTACACTGTGGTCATTAAGGGATAGCAACAAACTCGGGTAGGGTCTGGCATTTAAATGATGCTCCACTGGTATTAAGAGGGTGCCAAGAAAAATCCCCCACACTACTGTACCACCTCCAGCAACCTAAACAACTGATTCAAGGCCGGATGGATAGATGCTCTCATGTTCTTTACACCAACTTCTGACCCAACCATCTGAATGTCTCATATGTGAAATGTGGCACACTACACACTGCTATTGATTGGATGGAAACAGCTGGTTGTATCTTAAAAAATATGCTGGCTTTTAAAAGCATGTGTCAAATCTTTGCTATAAATTCAACGTAGTGTCGCAGGCAGAGGTAGGACCCAAAGGAAGGAATCTGAAACCAAGGAATCAACTGACCTCAAAAAAAATAAAATTAAAAAAACTCAGAAACTGGAGTCTAGGACTTAGCAACTAGGAATTTACAGGTAGGACTTAAGGAAGGAGCATGGAACACAAAGAAACACACAGCAAGCAGGGACAATGCAACAATCAGCAGAGAGGGACTGAGGGCTTAAATACACACAGGATAATGAGAGGATAGGTAACAGGTGGGAACACAGCCGGAACTAATACAGACTAAAAGAAAAGGAGGACGCAAAACAGAACACAAGACACACAGGACAAGAGACTATCAGAACAAAACAGGAAGTACACAGAGACACAGACTAAGACACGTGAACTTGACACTAAAACTGGGGAAGAAACAAACATGGAGTCATGACAGACTTGGAGACACATGAGTGAAACACAGAAATAAACATGGTGAACATGAAGGGAGAACACAGGGACAAGACTACAACAGTAAACAGCCATGGATACATAACAGATAGACGTACACAGTTACAAGACTGAGAGGACAGAAGGAATAACAATTCACCGATATGTGACCGGGACAGACTGGACACAAAGACTAATGAAAACAAAGAACTAATACGGTGCTAGAATAAGAAAATCTCAAAATTAAAAAAGAACGAATCGCAACACTTTAATAAACTCAAAGACTGGGTCAGCGACCCATGACCATGACAGTAGTGAACTATAAAAGACATTTCCATATGAAATGTGGCTGAAGTTGAAGTACAATTGCAAAGTAAATGTACTCGAATATGCTCATACCTCTCTTGTTCTACCTCAATTGCTTGATTTATTGACACTTTGCAGCCGCATGTTAATGCATAAAGTATCCTTTCCTGTTTGAGCAATATAGTTTCTTCCAAAATATTGTTTTCTCCCTTCCAGTTTGTCTCTCTGTCTGCAGAAATTTTGTATTGAGCTATATAAAACTATAAAGCATGACAATAAAAGTCCTAGATTTTCAATGTTAGATGTTATGTTGCCTAGAAAAACAAAAAAGATTTTCCTTGGCTAAATAATTCCACATTTTAATGCATTTGCTTTAGCTGTCGGCGCCATAAACAATGAAAGAATATAGATATTCATTGCATAAATAATACACAAATCATGATGTATTCGTGATGTATAATGATGATAATAATGAACTTTTGTATTAAAAGGAATTATTTCAAAGAAACAGAGATGCTCTAGAATATGAAAGAACACTCACGACTTGGGTGCCATCTTTTAAAACACAACTCGACAGCTGAACAGCAACCAGACAATAAAGAACCATCTCTTCTTGTATGCCTGTGTATTAAAGACATAAAAAGTCATATTAAGGTTCTTCATAAGCCTGCATCACTAGATCCTCAGTACTGGGCTTTTAGGCATTTGGCTCCTAAATTGCCAGTAATGATGGACTGGGCAAGTCCATCATCCCCCCCCCTAACCCTAACCCTAACCCAGGGGGAATCTTTTGCAAAGGCTTTAGCTGAAGGACGAGATTTGCACACTACTTCGGTAACTGACTCATCAGGTTTAACATAATCGTTTTTAAGAAAATAAGACAGATTGTTAAAGGTGGTCGGAACAGATGTCAAGTTCAACAAATAGGGTGATCAGTAGCTTCAACTGGTACAAACAAAATATGTTTCACAAACCAGTGACAATGAACAGGCTGAACAGGAAGTCGTCCTGCGAGAAACAAAAACAAAAGAGCAAGAGTGGGATTCAATCTCATTCAAAACTTGTTTTGTATCTTAGTCATCGCTGAAGCTACGTTCTGCTAGGTAATATTTGGAACATCCTCATTAAATAAGTGCATTTCAATCATTATCAGACTCTACATTGATGTCTGCAGTACAACTAACATCAACAACAACAAAACTGTCTAATAATTGTGAACCAGAACTACAGTGGCATTCCCTGTACTTTAAGTGATTATAAAGCTGAGGTTATGGTCCCTGGGCCTGAAAGATATTGTAGATGTTAGTATTAAAATTTAATCACGTATGTTATAGTTTTGCATTTCCAGAAATGTTTGGTTATATGATTGAAGCAATGTTGTTTATTTGAAATCTGAACTCGACAAAATAGCATCGTTTTGCTGCTTGCATAAGAAACTGGTGGACTTTAAGAAACTAAGAAAGAAAGAAACTAAGCATTTGTATAGCGCTTTTCTTAGTCATTAAGGACCCAAAGCACTTTACACTACATTCAGTCATTCACACACACATTCACACACTGGCGATGGCAAGCTACATTGTAGCCACAGCTGCCGTGGGGCGCACTGACATGCAATTTAGTAATTTAACCATGCAATTTAGTAGGATCTTAAATCCTTACATATCTTGTAGCGTTTTCTATTTTCCAAGCTATTATTTGGGCAAGTTTGGTGACATTGTGCTTTAAGTTACAAGTAAAAGTTACAAAAAGCTAGAACTCAAGATTATCATGTAACATATATGGAACCCTTATCCCAAGATCAAGAATGAAGTTTTTTTCTTTTTATTTGGGGCTCATGCAGAACTTCAGTCAGAATTGAGAAGCAGACTGATACTAGTTGGAGTGAGAAAAAGGTAATAATTGGCTCCCATAACCGCAGCCACTGTTCTTGCCCTCCTTCCAACTCTGAGCTCTGAATGTGAATGTCACTGTAAACTTTTTGAGGTTTAACACAATTTCCTCAGCATCCAATGGTTCAAAGCCGCTCTGGGATCCATCCTTGCCAGCTGAGCCTGGATTGACTTGTACATTATATCTGATTCAGGCTTGACATTATTTTCATGGCTTCTGACTGTGATAGCTGACTACAGGCTTCTTGACTCACATATTCAAAAATGTCAGCAATGTGGTAAGAACAGAGCGGAAAACAATGGCTGCCAGAACACGAAGGTTGTGACGAAAATTGGCTTCGGGCTGCGCTTGAGAAAAGAAAGGCGGTTGCATATCTGATGCAAGCATGACAAATTACTGTATCGTCATTCTGCAGGGCAAGGAAAGACATTTTCACTGTGACTCCTTTTTTTAAGTTGAGTCATTTTGTCATTTGAGTAATTTTGAACTACTGGAGTCATCTTTCTTTGGTCTGAGTGTCATTTGTGGTAATCTGCTTAAGAAACGAGCACACTAAAACATAGCCGAAGTGCTGAAAAATATTTTTAGATACTTTATAATAATGTATTATGTGCATAAGATTAAAATAACAGTAAAATTGTTGAAATACTGGAAATGATTATTTCCTAGAATGTGGCAATGCTCGCAACAAATACCCAAACAATTAAGATGGTTGTTACAATACATTTTAGGGTTTAGTTTGACAGTTGAGCAGTTATTATCCTTTTTTTTTTTTTTTACATCATATGTAAACTATTGGTTCATTCTAGTTCAATGAATCATGGGCCATCAATCTACTTTGAGCATATTTTTCTTTTTTTTATGGGTCAAAATTTGAGGCCATGGATAACTAAAACAAATTATTGAAAGTGAAAGTGAAACTGACAAACTGAATTTGTTGATCTTTAATATCAAACAAGAGTTACATTAAAATAAACAAAACAATGTCAGAATATTGACTAGTGAGATTAAAAAAAAAAAAAAAGTATTTTAACTGACACACACACACTATTAAAAACTGGTTATAATTAGTGATAATTTCTGCTCCATAGTTGAATTTTCACAATAATCTATAAATAAACATAGAAGACTTTTAAACATAAAATTCTAAAATACCATAAAATGGTACAAATATGTTGTACCATGAAAACATGATTATCAATAGATAGTTTAATCTAAAAAAAGAAAACAAATTCAGTTTCTAGTTAGTCATCTATTTACCACTACTATGAAATTAATTTTGTTAAACGTTTGCATCTTTATCCTTTTTGAGATCTTCTGAACCCATTATTTCCTTCCAGAAATACCCACCTACAGGAGCCTTATAATGCTTGATGGTTCAGGCTCCTATAAATGTTTGGTTTTAGACCAAAATCCCAAAAATGTAACAAAACGAAATTCGTCGTTATGTTACGATGTAACATGAGAACTGTTTGGAATGAATCTACACATGTACATTTATTTCACGTTCTCATCGTTGAATCAAATATGATTAAGGTTGTGATTAAGGTTAGGAAGAAGGTAACGGTTGTTAGGGTTGGAATACACGTGTGTTACCCCTGGGAGCATTTGTCCATCCACAATCCGGCGCGTATCATAGGGTCACCTTTAGCGTTCCTATGGGACGCCTCGGGATGTGACAAATCGTTGGTATGTTAAGCGTTGGGAATGAGAACGGTCTCTTAAGACAGTGTTTTTTTTTCCTCTTGCCTCTTTATGATGTAATTGTGAGCAGATGTGGACTGTTATCCGAGCGTTGAAATATTTTGAGTCGCAGTCAATTGGAAGAAAGTCTTACACCCTGCAACAGCACCAGAATTGGAAAAAGTTTGAGGATGTGGAACCATTTTTGTAGTGTTCAAAATTTTCAGAGGGAATTTCAGGAGAAAATTTGCTTTGGCAGTTGAAATTACAAGTTTACAGCGCTGGACCTTTGCGTGATACAATAGTCTGCCTCACAGAAAGGATAGCCCTCAAACGGGCTGTACAGCTTTATATAGTGTGACAATAACAAAGATTATTTTCTTCCAGAAGCAACGTGGCAGTCCTGCTGTCTCCTTACAAATCCTCCTCGTACAGTCCGTGACCTCGTCTGGTATCCGCTCCTCCTGGACTCTGAAAGACAGAAAACAAAAACACCTCCCCGCCTAGCCTTGATTTTTCTTGATTATTTAATATTATCCTACTGCTACTTGAGGACATATTGTTTAGACTTCCTGAACCAGAAAATACCCCTGTAATCATTATCATGTGTATCTGTAAGCATGCTGCAGATCCCACTGCACTCTACGTCATTCCTACAATATATCAATCCAGACAACACCTCACATTTGGCACCAGCTTTATTGAACTATTCATACCAATAATGATGATTCCTCTATCCATCCCACCCACCCACCCATCCATCCATCCATCCATCCATCCATCCATCCATCCATCCTTTTCAATTTATCCTATTTAAGGCTGGATGGGTGAATCACCTTGGACAGTTTGCTAGCCTGTCACAGGGCAAGCATTAAAATACGGTCCACTTTATATGCTTGAAATTGCTACTTTGAGGAAAAAATATGGATCCATTGACAAAGCATTCATGTTGCTTTCCTGATATTACTAAACGTCTCTGAAACTATCTGCATTTTGATCATCTTCTTTTACAACAACAACCCTTTCTGAAGTAGGCTTACCTCATCTAAACAAATGCACAGCGGTGTGAAGTTCATCAGTTTTGAAACAGCCACCGAGGAGCAAAAAATGTGTTTCAAAAAGTCTGGGTAGAGAAGAAGCAAAGCCTGAACACTGAGAACTTTATGAATACACCACATACTGACAACATTTGGGTCTCTGTCAGAGATCCAGACTGATATTGTGTGCTTGAAAATTAGATTGAAAGGGTATGCAAATGTTGTTCCTTATTTGCATCATTCTTTCTTCCAGTCATGATGCAGACATTGTTATCAGTTTGAGCTGATGTATAAAAGCTAACAAAGCAGAGAGAGAGCTCTGAGGCATTGTGGTAAATGTAAATCCCCGGATTTTGCTTGTTTATTTTGCCGTGGCTGCTTTTCTGAAGTCATTTTTAAAAATCTGCACAATTCAGGAAAAAAAACAAAAAACAGATGAAAACAATAAAGTTTCAATCCCGCGAGATGATTGATAGTTGTGTGGAATTTTCTCATATGGTGTTGAGGAACTGGGCACTGATCTCAGACCAGTCCTCCCACTCACAATATGTTTCACAAATGTTTTGCAGGCCATGGCCACTTAAAATAGCAAATACATGAGATTCTTTAATGCATGAAAGCTGAACAATGAGGAATTTCATAATTGCAGTGTGGAAATCATGGGAGTATATATTGCCTGGGAAAATTTCAGCTACAGCAGCAGTAAATAAAGATGCTTATTCTGCATGTTTTTACAATGGGTGCTCTCATATCAGGATTTTCCAAACTGTATTTTTCTCTTTTAGTTTGTTACTTCCTGTTATAATTTTAAGGTTATTTTCCTCATGTGTTAAACCAAGTACCTCTTGCCCTTTTTTTCTATTTAATATTTTCTGATGTAAGTAACCTCTGTTATTAGCTGTAGGTCTTTGGTGAATCCCCTTGTTGTTACATATGGTACTATTTCATATTTATTACAAGAAGTCTGTTCCAAAACACTTAATTTCTAGTTTATTTAATTAAATCTACAAAAAACTGCCAACAATAACCAGTTTGACAAAGTGCTTATGTTCTTTGCCAAGTTGTCTTTTATATAACCTTATTCACCAATTCACACCTGGTCATACAGGTGCTTTTTCTACCCAAGTGCTTTCCATCTAACATTCTCGCTCAGATGGCTGCATCACAGAGCAAGTTGGGGGCTGCAGAATGGAACAACCAGGAATCAAAACTTCAAATTTCCAGTCAGCAGATGATCTCTACTTCCTGAACTACAAGCAACACATGCATAATATGTAGACACAACACCCTAACCCGTCAAATGATTGGGAATGAAAATGACAATGGGAGGGAAAAACATCCAATGTCCAAAGAAAAACTTTGAAAGAGTTTCTGAGAGACTTGAGAACTATTGTTCTTTAGAAGCAAAATATAAAGAAAAGGGTGGCTCAAAACTTCTGCACAGTACTGTAGACAATGGCTTTGGCAGGGTTGAGATATGTGTGCAATGTAAAAAGACAAGAAAGGAACCTAATACTCATATTATTATTATCATCATTTTTATTATTATCACTGTTAATGATGAAAAAAAGCCCAGAAAACAAAGAACAAAGATTTTAGTGCATGAAGCTCTTAACAAATAGCATTTAAAAGTAGAAATTTTGCGGGAGCTGAGTTAAAGGCAAACCTGCTCTGAGCTAATCTCACATTCCTTAAAGCTATTTGAATTTTTTATAATACAATTTTTATCAATTTGTTTTAAAGATAGAATGGAGAGTCCTTAATAAAACAGCTATATGCAGCAATTAGTCAAGGTATCGCATTGATGGCATGATATTGCCAAGTTGTTGTACAAGTTCATTTGCAGGTCAGACACACGCCTGCAGCCAACAAACTTGCAACACGCTCTCAGTCACAGCATGAGCTCCTCATTTATGAAGCTTTATGTCTTCTCTGCAATCCTCCCAAAAAACGGAGCTCATCTGGGGAATACATATTCAGAGAAATTACACATTCCGC
>VURO01002331.1:18079-36523 GCA_015108175.1 Pelvicachromis taeniatus
CGCAGGCGACGCCCACTTGATTTCCTCTGGGTTTTGAAAAAAAATGAGAGTACGGAGGAAGCAAGGGAAGTGGGGATTGTGGGCACAATTAAATTATGCCTAATTACCAGAATTGTCGATACCAAATTGAGTTGATATGCATCTTTCATGACTTAACTAGATATCAGACAACGTGGCAAAGCACTGCATTGTATCATGAGCCGATGTGTAAGGGTGATAGTGAGGCACTTTTGATGGCAGGACTTAAGAGAGTGAGCCCAGAATTATCTGATCTACTAGGGTTGTGGCTGTTGTGTTTTGGCAGCTTTCCCAAATTTGGAATTGAGGAGACACAGGGGGAAGGTTGTTGTTATTGTCAGGGGTACCGTACCTTGTTGAATCTGTCACGAAGCCAAAGTACATCAGAGTACAAGCGAGGACGTCATTCTGAATGTCATTTTTAATTGAAAAATAAATAAGAAGTGGCATTGCCTGCAGCTACAATTCAAGCATGTCATCACTGTGGTATCATCTACAGTATGTTGTCCAAATTAGTATTCATCAAATTGTCCGGGAAAAATCCCTGAATGATTTTGATGCTGCGTACCAATTTCACACCACTACAAGTATCACTCCCTGAAGTGAACATCGTCCTGTCCTTAAAAGGAGACAAGTGACGTTATCTGACCCCAACACTGACAACTGATGATGACTAGCAAAAGTGTTGCAATAACCAATCAAAGATCCTGTCCTTCATGTCGGTGGTTCAGCTAAGCAGTTATTAGAAAGAGCTCAAATTTAGTCTTCAGGCACACAAGAGGAACAAAAAGTAACCTCCTACACAGTGTACAAAGCAACCTCCGTGCAACCAGGAAAAAGTGGTGGTTAGTAAATTATTTTACTGAACTTTTATCTTTGTTTTTGTAGTCTCGGACCAATTGCAAGTCGTTGCGTTGAACATCTGGTCACTCAGAGGTTGAACCTGGGTGACCAGTTGGGGATGAGGGGAGGATGACGGGACGTAAAGACACAAAAGACACACTATGGAAGAGAGTCAGAGATTACTAATATTAGTAAAAACATTACTGATGAGAGTTCAGTAATAGCCTCTCCCTTAGAGATGGAGTGAGGAGTTTAGGAGAGGACTCAGAGTAGAGACAAGGATCCGTCCTGGTTGACGTGTCCCACTGGGAGGAGGCTCTCATCTGGTGTTCCCCCGGACAAGTTGGAGGAGGTGGCTGGGGAAAAAGGAGGTCTGGGCTTCTCTGCTTAGGCTGGTGCTCCTGGAACCCAGGCCTGAATAATGGATGGATGGATGGATGGATGGATGGATGGATGGAATTCATAATGGTTAAGTGCAAAGTGGTGTATCATAACATAAAGGATGAAAAAAAGATAACTGTAAAAGAAACACTTAGTCCATCATTGGGCGCTCCCAGCAGCCTAGGCCGATTGTAGCATAACTAAGGGAATGGTTCAGGGTCACCTGATCCAGCCCTAACTACAAGCTTTATCAAAGGAAAGTTATAAGCTTAAACTAAAAAGACAGAGGGTGTTTGACTCCCGAATCCAAACTGGTCCCACAGAAGAGAGGCCTAAAAGCTGAAAGCTCTGCCTCCCAATCTACTTCGAGTATACAAGGAACCACAAATAGCCAAGCAGCCTGAGAGCAAAGTGCTCTGTCTGGGTTAATATGGTTCTGTGATTGTCTTTAAGATAATATGGAGCCTGATTATTCAACTTTGTATGTGAGGAAAAGCATTTTAAATTAGATTCTAGATTTTTAACAGGGAGACAGTAAAGAGAAGCCAATATGGGAGAAATACACGTTCTCTTTCTATTCCCTGTAAGTACTCTCGCTGCAACATTTGGAAACAAGTCTTTCCAGGATGGCTTACAGTATTAATGGAGGACCAGGTAGTGCCATTCAGAGTAACTGTCTAGTTAGACATCATTTAAGATTTTTAGTGCTAAATAAAATAACCCAGTTTGTCTGGATTTAGAGCATGAAATTTGACAATTAGAGGAATTGTCTTAAAGACAGAAATATCTGGATGACCTCGTATTGCTATGTGTCATCTGGCTTCAAGGATAAATAAAGCTGAGTTAATAACAATACTGGCCAGGTCAGCTGGTGGGAGTTAATCTAAGTCCGATTCAGATCGACTGCAGTAACTCTCAAACAGGTTGGCAAATGTCTTCAATTAATCACTATCTACTTTATAAATGGCAGACAGATTCCCAATACGTTGTAATAAGTCTAAGTGAGTCTGTGGCAATGGGTGCAAGCGGTCTGCTCCATCAAATGATAATGCACACAAGGTATGTGGCAGGCAATTTACTGCAAATTATTGCTAGCCAGTCTCTCCAGCTCAACTAGATTGTGTTTATTTGAAAGAAATGAGAGGTTAGTTGCTAGCAAAACAAGCGCATAACTGACACAGGTGGATAGCTTAAAGCTACAGTGTACACTACGATGCCATTTGGCACTGTCCACTCAATTGTCACTCTGAGTGAGGACCGCAATATTATTATGATTTACTGAAACAACAGAACTGGAATAGCTAACTGAGGAGACTATACAAAGAAAATATAAACACTAAGCAAACTAAGATTCAGCGCTAACTCCAGTTCACCTTCATACACCGCAAGAAGAACACGAGTGATGTGGGCATGTAAGCGCATGACACAGTAACAGTATCTTCATAATACAGACAGCTTATTGTCTGACAGTCAATAACATTGTTTGTACTTCTGCGCAACACAGATGTCAGCGGTTATCCACAGATTTCAGGTTTATATGGAAGAATAGTTGACAATAAAGCTACTTTGGACATATCCTGCACTCCACCTGAGTCTCAGTCCTCAGGACCACATGCAGTTCCCAACAGAAGCCTTTACCCTTATGTCATCAAAATATTCACTTTTTTTCAGCCTCCCATTTGCACCACTCTTGGTAAAATGCTGGTTATCAGTGAAATGAACTACCTGCGTCTGTTTGTTTCTATGTTTCTATATTTAAATGTCGATGTAGTGTGACCGTAGCATTACCAGGAGGTCAGAGATTTGATTATTTGAACGCCACTGCTGCTGAAATTAAGCCCTGCTTGTGAATGCCTTCTACTCTGACACCTACAATTTGGTCTGTCTATAAATATCCCCCAATGATGGGCTGAGGATTTAAAAAATGTTATAGCTGCAGCCATTCTGATGCTATTCAGCGGTCCCTTTGGGATGACGAGACTTGTTTACTAAGAGGTGCCGGAACATTGAGAGCTCAGCTGAAAGTAAGTAACAGTAGGAGCATTTTAAAACAGAGGCATGGGTTTGAAGTGAATAGCACTCATCTAAGGCAAGAAGCATAAAAATCACTTTTAGAACAGTCCGCCCATGTCGGACACAATGCAGTGCATTAGCAGTCCTTTCTTCAGGCTTCCTTTATTGTTTTGCCAACAATTTACCAATTTTTTTCCCCTCGGTTAAATAAAGCTGATTGTTCCATGATACATAATAGCTGGGTACAAAAAAAAATCAATACATAGTCCATTTTGAACGGCTGTGCAGGGGTGCTGTAAACGCATTTAATTGCTCTGGTAAAGATACAGAAATGTATTGAGGAAAATAGGCTATAATGCATCAGAAGACAAGTCCTAGCTCCTAGCAACTTAACCATGAAGTTAAGCCAAATTTAAGTGTTAGTGTTTATTTTCAAATTGAAATCACCTTATTGTCCATATTTCTTCTATGGGTATATATAGCTGGTGTGTCATCCCTCAATGTCTAGATAGACAGATAGATAGATCGCCCGATAGATAGATCAAAATAAACTTTACATAGGTTGTCTACAATCATTTGGCTATAGATCTGTCAATATGACAATAATAATGGGAAATATTGCCATCCAGACAAACTGAGTGAGAACTCTGTGCTTTTAAAATCAGTATTTAACTAGGAAATACATCTTTTTACACTTTTTACATTAACAGTTTTTGCTCTTTAAAAACACAGTAACGAAATAGAGAATGACAAAAATAAATTACTGTTATTGAAGCTGTAATTGGATGCAGAAGTGTACTGCTTAACTGGGAGACACATGGATAATGTAGAGAGTTTCATGTAGACTCTTGCAAAGGCATTGTTCACTGTTCTGGATTTGGAAAATAATCTGCTCGGACACAAGCTTCCAGCAATTTAACAATCAAGTGTCAGCTGAAGCTAACAAGCACTCCGGACACAAGTTGCCACTAATGCATAATTTACCATTTCTTCCAACGTCTGCAGGTTTCTTAATGTGAACAACATTTATATAAAGGCCTGTCAAGCTTTTGAGTGCAAATTTAGGCCTGTGACCGAGGACCACATAACAAAAATGTGCACACTTTTGTTAGTGCGTATGATGTGTCTTTTCACAGAATGATGAACACGTTTACAGCAGTTTTTAAGGTGGAATTTCTTGACGGGGCTGTGCTTGTTGTAAGGAAAGTAAAACTAGAGCAGAAGAATTATAACTGAGGAGAAGTGCTTCACTGGTCTTGTTCTGTCCTGTTTTATATAGTAAGAGATGAAATGTGGCTGCTTTAACTTTCCCTGTTGTGCCTTACAGATCTCACTTTGAAAACCCTGGATTTATGTCCTACTTTTGTGCTTATTCGGGTAAAAGAATTTCATGTTCGAACCATCACCCAGCAGCCACCAGCTTGTTGTACTCCGACAGCGTTGCATCACAGAGACTGGCAGGAACTCTTTACCAAGCACACCAAGCTTGCACAGGTAAGCTCAATTTGTGCGTCTTGTCCACACCTTAATTCACACAAAGCTGGATTATAACTCCAGCGCAGGTGAAATGGCCAGGCTGCCCTGACCGCTAAATCAAACCCAAATCTCCACAGAGTTCATATTGGAACGGGAATGGCGAGGTGACGGAAATGTTGAACTATGTCAAAACTGGCATACATTTTTCCCCGGAAAAAATATTCATGGCTAATCTTAAAATATTCATACCATGTTGTAGCTGTAAAAGGAGTTTGACATTGAGAGGTAGTTGGCAGGATTCCATTTAGCAAGTATGTACGAGCTCCATGGCCAGCAGCAGAAGAGTACTGTAATGCATTACAGCAACACATTCACTTTCAAGCGTACACTGGTGTTTCGCCCCCTGTGTGCGTATGTATGCGGCGCATATACTCATACAGATGTGGCATTTCCACTTTTTACTGCTCTTTGCTGAACTACCGCTGCATCTTGGCTGCGCTCCCTGGAGCAGAATCAAAATATTGCTCAGCTGTTTGAAGTTACACAGGAGAGTCCTTTAACTGGTTTGCTCAGACAGTTTATTCTACAACAATTATTGGATGTTTGATGCAGCGGGGAATTACACAGAAAGGGCTGTTGACCACCCTGGCAGTTGCTTCAGCGGTGCATTTTTGGTACACACTGGTTGTCAAAATAAGAAGAGTCTGTTGCTTAGTGGGAAAGCCGAGCATTGTATTGCAACTTGATCTATATTTAGCTTTTCATAAAAATATTAAAGCACTGACGGATGACTAAATTATAGGATCTACAGCGTGTGCTGGTATCCGCTTAAATATTGAAAAAGGTACACATTTCTTACCACCTTAAATAATTAACTTTAATTAAATTCTACTTTGAATTATTAACTTTGGGCAGTGATCTGTTCCAGCATGTTGGAGCTGTGGCAGTTTGAATGCATGCTAGCACTGACAACATGCTCTCGCACACAAATGCACACCTACTTCTGCGTTTATGCTATACACCAGCCAAAGCCTGTAGGTGTTCTTTGACTTGCAGGTGCGAGATTGTGAATGTGTCCAACACTCGCTTCCTGCTGGGAACAAGCATGTGTTTTGGCTTAATTCAATTCTCATTTATTTTCATTTTCCCACCTCAGCTGGACCTTTACCAAAGAACCACGGCTATTAAAATATGCAGCGATGGGGGGAAAAAAATCACCCCGTAAACTGTTGTAGGAGTTTGTTTTAAATGCATACAAAACTAACTTTATTTTGAAATTAAGCTATGCTCTTCACTTTTGAATACCGTATATATTCAAATAGTGGCCTGTCTCTTATTGATGCCCTTTTCTAATAAACGCCGGTTTGAAAACATGTCACGACAAATAGATGCCGGTCTCCAATAGTAGCCGGGTGACCTTCGACCCAGAAGTCCCGTCGGTCCTCCCGCGTCTGAGATATTAATGGTAGCACCAACACTTTTTTGTCTATTACAGCATATATAAGAAAACACAAATATAACGCAAAGACACACTCAAGCATTTCACAGCGTGCTTTTGTCTGTGTCCAAATGCTTCACTGTGCAGGTGGGCACAGGCAAAGATTAAAAACCGTCAACGTATCAAAACAAGGCTATGCCCCTGCCGTTTATGTTTGCTGCACAGGCTTTTTCTTCGAGGCGTTTGAAAGCCAGTGGGTATTATTTTTAATGATTGTTTATTGAGACTAATCTGCCACCCTAATCAGAGGGACCTTTGCAATCTGTGCGTCTGGCACTTTTTCCTGTTTATGCTGCTGGCTGTTTATGTCATACCTAAAAAGTATATATCAGCCAAATGCATTTTCAATCACTCACAAAACGGATGGGGATAATTACGTAAAGCGTCACGATCAAGTCCAAATGTTGCACTCACCTTGTCTGAAGGTCACCAGGAGGACTGAGATAATGGAACGCAATCAAGCAGATACAACAGAGACTACATCCAATGATACTAAAGGACTCATAGCGGTGACAAAAGGTTTGACGGAGCAGGTTTTTCACTTGGATTCATCTGAAAAGGCATTTCTTTTGCTTTGAGCAAACAAGTGAATCAATTTTGTAATCTTTGGGGTAAGTCACAATCGCTTACATAGAAATACATAGTTCCGTCGCTGATTGCAGACTTTTTTGCACCTTGTGTTTTGCTGTTTATCTCTTGAAATTGTCAAACAAATCAAAAACTCTTCGAGTTTGTTGTTGGCTGAAAATGTTGACACTAGACATTTACTGATTCCAGCATAATGGGCGACTAGAGACAAATGGAAAGAAAACAACTTGAACTCTTCACATAATGAAACAGGAAGAGTGGCAAAGGCACACGTCTCCAGACTTTAAACCAAACGGCAAAACTTGCATTTTGTCTTTCTGTTTTTCAGTTTTCCATTTCAGAACTTCTTAGTTAAGTTTATAAAAGATATACTTTGTGGTAAAACATGTTTTTCGCAATGTCAGCTGCCCCTTAGAAGTCAACATGCCATTCTTCTACTGCATTTTCTTTCCAAAAACAGCGACAACGTCACCAAAAAATGATTTGCTCCAGTGGAATGGCGTCCTCTGCAGAACCCTGCTTCTCCTTCGTTTATACCCACTGCTTGAAAAAATGACGACAGGGGGTTGGGAACCAGTTTTGATATGTAATGACATGTGAATGAGATTTTCTCTAAAATAAACACGCCACCCATCCATTGGAGATCAGGGTATGGCTTAACACCTATGAGAAAAACTGAACTCATGTGTCGAGTATGCTCCATAAACTGGACATCCAATAATCCAGTAGTGCTTTAATTGGTACTCAACCAAGTTGCCTCAGTAATGGTTGTTTGCTTGTCATCACTTTAAGTCACTGAATGTCACTGATTTTCTACAGTCCCTTATGATGCAGACAAATTTATTTTTGTGTGATGACCTTGAACCGCTTAATGTTACTGTTAGAGCTAAGGCATATTCATAATTTGGGGTTAGGTTGCATTGTAGCCACCTGCTAAATATTCATATTATCATAAACTAGGAAATTATGTCATCTTTCAAATTTTGCCTACATGGATTTTGCCGAAAAGCAAAAGGATTTCCCTTTACATATGCCAAATATGTAATAATCCTACACTGTAGGGTGAATGTGAACCTCACCTAAAACAGGACATTAAGAACCTGGTTAAGAGGTCAAGACGCTCCACTCCTTCAATAGAGTTAAGACACTTGGAGTTGTGCTGCCACATTTTATTATTGCAGGTTTTTTCTTTAATTTCTCACTCATTTGTATACTGTGCCACTGTTATTTAAAGTAGTGCCAATACTGGGGTTTATAATGTTGACAAAACTGTATCAGTGGTGCCTTATTACCCTCTTTAACATATTCAAACAAACCTCCCTGAGATATCCTGATAATATATATATATATATATATATATATATATATATATATATCGAGTCTGTAGTTTTTGAAATGATGAAAAGTTTCTCTATAGAAGCTCCTTGGTCGTCCTTGGTCCAGTCAGGCCGTGATGAATCATGCATTGGATCAAAGTGGAGCTGCCATCCTCACGGGGGCACAACACTGTCTGCAGTCGCTCCCTTTCCACCTGGCTCTCTGCGTCAGCGGCCACAGGTTGGCTTTCCTCAAAGGATGTCACTGCCGAAACTGTCCCTTGTAAGACCAAACCCAGCAGAAGTGGGTTTTATTTAGTCCTCTCCAACGACAAGTCTCTTCCTCACTCCACTGCCTCTGCAGCTGGTACTTGTTGGCGCCCATCTGTTAAGGGTATTGTTTATGTGGTTGGTGATCCGGAACTCATTACCATCCCACCTTCGCCTATACACTATTGTTCTTTCTGCTAATACGGAGACTCTGATGCAATCTGTCTTGCGGTACAGTATGGAGCTGACTGGTTTGGAAAGGATAAAACAAACAAACATTACAGATGCTGAGAAACAATTAAAAGCCCCACAGAGAAGTTGGAGTTTGAGTATAATGTCCTTGAAAGAGGCACCAGCCAAACTTTATAGCTGAGAAGTCACTTTAATCCAAAGATTCTCAAACTTTTTCTGGAATGTATTGCTGGTTCAGAGGAAACCTTTCAAACACCATTTCAGAAAGCAAAACAAAGGTGTTTAATTACATAATAGATATATTCAGTCAACTATTCAAAATAGGTTTTCTGGTTATTTACCAGCCCTACAGAGGTATCTTAGCTTGTATTTCTAAATGTATTAAAAAAGCACATTTTTAACATCACTTCACAAACACATTCTGGGGTTAAAGTTAGAATACGGGTTAAGCTTAGTTTGTTGTAAGGCTGGCATTTAGATCATAGTTAAACATCCAGGTCATTTCAATTCATTTCAGTTCAATACTATTTTATTTATATAGCACCAAATCAAAACAAGGTGCTTTATACTATAAGGTAAAACATTACAAGAACAGAGAGAAACCCCAACAATCAAACATCCCCCTTTGAGCAAGCACTTGGCAACAGTGGGGAGGAAAAACTCCCTTCTAACAGAAAGAAACCTCCCGCAAAACTAGGCTCAGGGAGGGGCAGCCAGCTACCGTGAACGGCCGGGGGTGAGGGGAGGAAGACATAGCAAAAGACACCCCGTGGAAGCGAGCCAGAGATTAAGAATTATTATTAACCGCAAAGTGGTGTATAAATACATGGTGACTAAAAATAAACATAAGCACACGAGTCTTCCAAATGGGAGACTGTTAATGTTTTACCAAAAGTAGTCAATCAAATGATGTGTGCCAGCCCTCCCCTTTAAACTCTGCATTTGCAAGTCTGCTAAATTTCATCATCAGAAAGTGAGCTTGATGTTTCGTGCAGACATCTGCATGCCTATCAGTTTGTTTGTTTTTTTCCCAACTGCACAAGTGCACAACAAGTGCAGTGCACAACTCTGCATGCGTCCACATGGCGGACCAACTAGACTTTTTAAAAGTATAAAAGGAATGACCATTTATCCATGGTGTCTCTGGCTGGCTATATCTCTGTCCATTATAAAATCAAGACCTTACACACAGAGTAAACAGGCAGTGCTTACTGTAGGGGAAATAATATTAACAGATAACTTTTAGCTAGAATATGATAAGTGCAAATCTAGATGACCTCACTTGGCACTGGACATATGCGAATCCCCGGCAAAACATGACAAAAGACTGTGGATGGCCAAACGTATTTCTCAAATTATTAGTAAATGAGGTTCCTTATGGTGCTTATTGGATATAATCAGCTTTATATAGTCAACACTCAAAAACAACCATTTGATAACAGCTGATCACTTAAAAAAATAAACAAAATACTGTACTAGTCTTGTTCTACATAAGAAAGTCTGCAGACCACGTTTAAACACCAATGGACACGTTATATACTGTGTTTTGGGACAGTGGTGTCCATTGTACAGCAGCTTTGCCTTTATATGTATTCATGTGAACATAGCTTGTAAGTATGGCTCAGTCTTTTAGCTCTTCTCCTGTCAGAGGCCGAGGTAGGCTTGGATCATTTATGTGGTGTGATGTGATTTTTTTAATTTACTAAAATGTCTTATGGATACATTATTATATCATTTTTATGGTTAAAATATAGCAAATATAATGAATAAATATATTTATGTGGCATTCTCTCTTGCTTAATTTTAGAGGCGCTTGAGGACAGATGGTAGAAAAATATGTAATCCACATCCAATACAACCGTATTTGAATATGTAACCACTGTTTGGAGGTTGAAGGCTTTGGAAAGATTAATTGAGCAGCATGGTGGAGCAGTGATTACTACTGTCTCCTCATAACAATCATATTCCTAGTTTGAATCCCCATTGGCTGGGGCCTTCATTTGTGTGTGGAGGTTGATGTTGTCCCTGTGCCTGTGTAGGTTTCTTCCCACAGTCCAAACACAGGCATGTGATCTCAGTTGGTCAGTAGGTGTACTGAAAATCCATAAAATAATTGCTGCATAATGCTACATGTTGCTTATTGTCTGAAACACTGAGTGGGCTGTAAAACAAGGAAAATAACATATAGGTACCTTTCCATTTCAAATGATTACAGCAGAAATCACATTACAAATCTTTAGCCTTTGAAAGACTACTAGGTTTAACCCTTAAAACTCTTTTCTTGAATGATCGGTCATTTTTCAGGTCTGCTTATGGAATAAGCTGACTGTATGTTTATGAGAAGTTAGTGAGGGTGGTCTCGACCTATGCAGCTACCATGGAAAAAATCCAAAAACTATTCTAACGCTGTCAGACCAAATCCACAAATTCAAATCCACAGTCTGGCTAGTTTGCAGTGGGTTCTCTTTGGGTACTCTGGTTTTCTCCCACAGTTAAAAGTCATGTAGTTATTAGAGTTAGGTTAATTGGTGCAGTGTTTGACTCTATGGTTGTCTCAATTCCTAGGACGCATCCCCCGTGGGCCGTAGCCGAGACGGCCGGGTCCTCCGAAGTGAGAGGCTTGTGAAATGGGACGGTCTAGCCTTCAGATTTACGTCACCAGCTGTTCCCGCCCTTACCGCTT
Source organism: Pelvicachromis taeniatus (assembly GCA_015108175.1). NCBI lineage: Eukaryota > Metazoa > Chordata > Actinopteri > Cichliformes > Cichlidae > Pelvicachromis > Pelvicachromis taeniatus. The sequence continues at coordinate 29,358 of VURO01002331.1, forward strand.
CCACCTCCTCGGTTTTACCGTCTCCGTTGCTGTCGCCAGTGGTGGAAACTGGAATTGGCTGGGCCGCGCAATAACTTCTGGGATATGGTGCACCACGTAGGATACACCAGACCCATCCTACAAATTCGGGGAAATGTAGGCCACAACTCAGATAAAGATAGGAGGATGGATAGACTGGAAGTTGGTCTTAATCCATCAACTTTTTAATGTTAACCAAACTCTAGACTTTGTTAAACATTGTGTAATATAAAGACAACATGTAGTATTTAAGTGACCAAGTAGTATTGGGCTAAACGTTATTGAATAGTGTTGGAAAAAAGTGAGAAAATTGTGAAGGATTACAATATTCAGAGAACTCAGCTTACTTCATCTAAACATGTTTCAATCACGTTTTATCAACCCAAAATGCACAGGTTTATTGAATATGAATAAGTTGTGTTGATTTAACTCAGTTGTTCCAAAGCAAAACAATTATGTACAACCAATGTACACTATTGAATTAAGTAAATCAAACATGTTTTTTTTTTTCAGTGCACGTAATTAAGGGTAGATGGGAGGTCTTCAAATATAGAACTATAGGTTTTGAGGCTCTGCAAAGGTTAAAGTTACAGCTACCAATTTGTTGCCCCCTTCTTTAGCCTGATATGTGCTATGGGAGAATACTGTATAGTTTCAACACGTGCTGTGGCAGATTTTCTGATGCTGTAGTTTTTACAATAATGGTGCAGGGCAATGAAGGTAATATGTTAGGTTAGGCCTGGTCTAGGCTATTATTTGTTTTCTAAGTTGGTAATATTCTTCAGTATTACTTGATAAACCCCAACCCGTACTGGGGTTAGGGTTTAAACTCGGCCATTATATAAGCCATATAATATCTTTTTATATACTGTAGTATGGTTGCATTAGGCCAACTCTACAAAGACCAGTAAACCTCAGAGTCACAGTAAGAGTCACACTGCAGAGCTGATAATCCATCCATGTTGTCCACATATGGATGGAGTTACTCTAGTTTGCTTCATTAGTGCTGATCACAGTAATCAACCCTAAATGATGGGGTTATTGGAAAGTAAACTGCACTGTATTGATTAACCATCTATGCTGCATTTGATACAGCATACCAGTCTATTCAATGGCAGAGTGCCATTCATCGCAGCACTGTTTAGTTGTTGTCCTAGTAAGACTGAGGTGGGCTGTCTTTTAATAGAGTCAGCTCTTTCCCTCCAACAAACTTCACCAACTGTTCAGAAATCAACCAATTATTAGTTCATCTGGCTGCTGTCAGAAAGCCAAGATTGTGGGGTGTGTATGTACTGTTGTGAATACTCAAACTGCTCCAAGAGCAAATTGCCTCAATAAATACCCTGTGTATATCTTAACAGGTAATATTTATACATTCCGCAACAGCAAGTCACCCAAGCCTTGATAGATGCATCCTCCTAGGTCGATGAATAATGCAAATGAAACTAATTCTTTCTGACCTAGTGCCAAGCCTAACACACATTTATATGCTTCGCTAGTGAATGATGTGTGAGATTCCTATTATGGAAAGGAAGCAATCTGTGGTTTAATAATGGGCCTGATAGACCTTGGCCTTCCTTTTCTTGAGAGGTTGGATGCACCTTATGTAACTTCATGTTGAATTAAAAGCTTTGATATGTTCCCGGGAATTATTTGAAGCAGTGCTTGCTGTTTGTTTGTCTTGTTTTGAAAGCAGCCACATGCTTATTACACTGATATAGCTATCATGGTGGAACTAATGATAGTATAATGTGCTGAGATGATTTTTTTTAACAGAGAATTATCATCAACCTTGCATATGAGCTTTTTCTCAGATCATGGGATGAAAGATTGGATATAGCTGCTTAGCAGTATCACATCCATTAGCATGAAAGATATATGCTCAGGATGTCAAATGAAAAGCAGTGGCTATGAACCAAATCCTGCTAGCTGGAAGTCTTAGTTATGGATGTTCATAAGAAGTTGCATTCACTCCTTTAATAAATGAAGCTAATTTGTGATATGTAATGAAATACAATCGTTATTGTTTCATTGGTCACATACCATAGAGTACTACGTGAACACTGCCAAATGGCTTTACATCCTACCTTATTCCAAGCAACAGATCTTTTTTACTGCCTGTGCTCATGTGTATGACAAATTGAAATTCTTATTCAACCATAATTTGTCGCAGATGTTTCTACTCCTCTTAGATTAAAAAGAGACCAACCATAAATATCTATTAGATTTTTACATTTCTAAGAGATGTGTGAAGATAAATCTTCATCAGGCAGGGATGCCCCACCTTCACAGAGAAAGGGGTGTATAATAAAATTCATGTTAATGTTAGATAGGCACAGAGCAGCTGCCTAATACAAATTATATTTTCTACTAATCTCCCTATTGTACTCACTCCAAGGCTTGCCTACAAATTTGCCTTAACAATTAAAGATTTTACTTGCAATTGAATTTACCAATTAGTTTTTGCAAGAAGGTGAAATTCTCCTCACAGTCCCATCCTGTGTTAACATTTTCTGATATTGCCTAAAGTTTAGTTGGATAATTTCTCAGGTACGCTAGAAGATGGCAAAAAGTGATAGTAGAGTAACAGAACCAAACTACAATGTACAGATTAGGGCTAGCTAAGTCAAAGCTTAGAAGTATCAATCAAGATGCTTCATCTACAAGTAAAACATTTGTTTTTCCGTGTGCTGCTCTTTGGATGGACTAAGAGAAGCTATCCGTCACTGAAGGCAGTGTTTGCTAGCCATAAGACAGCCTAGATTAAACACCAGAACATTGACTTGTTGTCCTTTTTGGCTGCATTTCAGTCTAAGAAGTGTTGCTGCTGCTAGTACTGCTTACCCACTAGCATTGAAGATCATGAGCCAGGCTAGTATGGGGACAAAGGAGAACCTGTGTATCAGTCATGAACAGCAAACATGGAAAAAAAAACTCAAGTTAATAGTCATATCAGAATCAGTTCAAGGACAGTCAGTTATTAAAAGTATGCACGTGTGTACATCTTCTTCGGCAGACTTTTTGCAACATGTGGTTAAATGTCCTCAACAATGATGGCATTAGCATGACAAGCTATTGACACCCAACAATGCTAGTGCTACTAGCAGTATGCTCGCATTTCCTCTGAAAGGTTGCATCTTTAAGAATGATAACGGAATTTTCAAAAAAGGTAATAGAATAGAATATAGTTTAATTTCTAAAGATAAACATATGTGTACATATAAAGCAGTTTTACCCCTTGTGCAGACATCTCACTCAAGTATTTTTTGCTACTCGAAGCTAGCAAATTATGAGAGTGTGCAGATTAAAAATAGGTCTATTATTTGCCCAAATTCAATTGACATGAACATGATGTCAGCCTAGACATTGCCTGTCAAGAGTGGTTTTCGTGCATTCAGTTAGGCATTCACTAATGGCGTATGACAATCTCAATGAGTTTCCCAACTTAAGATTCCAAACCAAATAGCAGCACCTCGGTTCGGCGTCTGCTAATTTAGAAAGCCTGAAATCAATTTACAGCGCACAGTTGATGGCTTTGGATAGTCCCAGTATCTCTCGCCCCACTCATTCAGCTGGGACCTTTTGGAGAGGAACGCGTAATTCAACTAGCACTCTATAAATTCTATTACATGGTGCTGGGTATGGCTGTGAAAGTGCTGTGTCTAATGAAGAGCTCCTGGTACCTGACAGCCTGCTTCAAGTTTCTGCTGCAGCACACCAATCAGAGCAAAAAGTGGTCTTCTCGGGAGAAAAAGCAAAAGGCAGGTTGCACGAGTGTGCTGGAGATAGATATAGACAATGTGTAGGAGACATATTGTATGTTTGTTTTTGGACAATAAGCACATGTACTTTAGCTCTTAGTATCTTAGACAACTCACTCTCTGATGAACTTTTGTGAAGGTATGTACTCTTTATACAAATAGTGCACTTGCTTTTTTTATTTCTTACATTTGCAGTGCTTCGGGTATGTGTTTTTTAACCTTGTGTTATAGTTATGTTTTATTAATCTTCATGTTGAACTCCAAGGGGTTTCTTCTCGACGGAAAACAGATGACCATAAACAGTCACACTAATGCCTCTGTAAGGCTTGCATGCTGTGTTAATGCTGCTACTCCTGACATTTAACGGGTATGTTTGCCAGGGTAACCTTCTCAAATTCAATGTATTTATATAGTGTCAGCTAACACTAAACATCATCTCCAGGCTCTTTAGATTATAAAGACCCTGCGATCTAAGTTATTATTTCCCTGTTAGCAATAAATGTCAAGAACTTTGGAACACTTGTGAAGTATTTTGTTATAAAGAATAGGGTATGGTATGATCATGGCATTAAATGCCAAAAAAATAAATAAAGGTGGATGAAATTCCTGTAGTTCAACCAGAAATGTTGCTACACAATGATTCTAACTCATGGCAAATGTGACTCTTATGGTGGTGGTAGTGAAAACTACTTAATCAAAGTCAGGGGGCCTAATGTTGAGCAATGTTTATTGAAGACGATCCATAAGGTTCTTCAACCCCTTCACATGAGGCAAGTCATCAAAAAACCTTTAAAATTCATACACAGATCTTTTTTTCTTTTATATAGTAAAGTGTTACCTCAACATATCATCCGTTTGTGTGTTCCTGCTAGTCTTACTCTTCAACAAACCAGATTCATCCTGCCCAGCACAGCATCGAATGTTTTACAGAACACCAAGTAGGGCTGAAAATGTCACTGCAATCTCCCATTAATGAGCAAATTACTTTTGAAATATGTTTATTATAAATCATATTTGACAATAAATATAAATAAAACAGGTTTAACTTTGAGCGACCACAGAAATGTATCCACAAACTATTGAACAAAACTAATATTTTCTACAGAGTCCAGGAGAGATTGTTGCTTTCACAAAGCTGCTAAATATAGCTTGGCACAGCAAAAAAAGGAATAAGGAAAAAAATCACATGCCATTTCATGTGATTTAACACTAGCTGAGCTTTTGGCAGATTCATATGGCCTCTATTGTGTGGCATTTGTCCACCTATGATATACTTTTTTCCAAGTTTCACACTAAGAATAAGTAACTGGCAGATGTGTGCAGTGTATTATTTTCCAATACAAAAGCATACAATAGCAACTGATGTAGCAAGTTTTCACAGAGGACATATTTTTGATAATCCTGTAAAAAATAAATATACACCACAAACTGCCAATTTAACTCCTGCATTTGTTCTTTGGGTACAGCTCTTTAAGTACTTTCTTTCCCTCCTCTGATGTATTAGTAAAAGAATCTGCAGTGCATACATCTGTTCCAAAAAAGCTGATAATTAATGTCTAATTTCAAATATAATTTTTGGCCCACTGTGCAAAATCCACTACGCTAGACCATTTTACAGATTACCACTAAAAAGGAATAATGCATGATCTAATTTAAGAGTGAATGGACCCACGCCTCAATACATCTATGGGGCTGATCATTACGGTTCATGAGTAAGTGGTAAAAGTAAGTTGTTAAGCTAATGTCCTTTATACTGTATTCATTTTTTTAAATATCTTTTTATTGAACAAGAGTCCAACCAAGTATCATTTGTTATTACATATTTGTCATAAAGCTACACGCTTATACCCACTTTGATCAATTTCAGTGAATCCTCACAGTAGTTGGGGATGTCAGGGGAAGTGACTAACACTGCCTTCCATCAACAACTCCAGTTGAGATGCCCTTGGGCAAAGCTCTCAATCCTCAATTACTCCGCTGGAGCTACTCAGTGAGCAACAGTACAGGACTGCTGTTTGTATCAGGTAGCTTTCAGCTGTATGTGACTGCATTTGAAATAGTATGGGGCTGAACAAACAGTCTTTAGTACCTTCATGTGTCTGGATAGAGCATATAAACTAAACAGTGTTCACCTTCTTTTTATTAAGATTTAACCCAATAAAGTTTAAGCTGACAGGCTAATCAGTTATCCCACACACTGTGTTTTTAACATAAAACTGTAGTTATGTTCATCTTCAATGTAGAGTTTTATACAGTGTCATCCACAGGTTACTAAACTCCTGACATAAAGTCTAACTTTTAGCTGCTATGTTGGTCAGTCTGGAGACTATATCACCACAATTGAATGAGAGGGGGAACTGCTAATGAAAGCCTGTTTGGTTAGACAGTATGAGTGCAATGGACATAAACAGCTATTGGCAAATTAGTGTAAAGTTCCATTCCAAGTATGTAGTCTTTATTCAGTGCACCATGTTATAAGCATGGCTGATTCAGGCAGCACAATGGCATAATGATTAGCACTGTTGCCTCACAGCAAGAAGGTCCAGAGTTCAATTCCACCATCAGAAAGACCACCGGGGTCTTTGTGGAGTTTGCATGTTCTCCCCGTGTTTGCGTCTTCGGCTTCCTTCCAAAGTCTCTAAATTGCCCGTGTCAATGGTTGTCTGTATCTACATGCTAGCCCTGCGACAGAGTCCAGGGTGTACCCCGCCTCTCGCCCTAAGACAGCTGGGATAGGCTCCCACGATCCTGAAAAGGATAAGCGGAAGCGAGTGGATGTGGCTGATCCACATCCATGTGGATGGATGTAGCTGATTGGGTGGATGCTGTGGGAAACAGCATCAACCTATTGAGATCCACAGATCCATGGAATTCTTTATTCTTTATTATCCTAACTAGTTGCTCCGTTCTTCGTCACGCAACTTGGCTTACATTGTTCGTCCTATTGTCACCGTTCATGCTTTAGAACATCGTGCTATATCTGCTGACGGCCGCTATATCTTTTGGTAATTTTTACTGGGATACTTTTCGAGATAATAACGTTTTTATGATCGTTTTTTTCTCTATTCAAACCAATGGAATTTCGTCAAATTGCCGAAATTCCGACCGTCATTGAATGCATCGCCGCTACGTGGTGACGTAGGTGACGCCGCTACGTGGTGACGTAGGCGATGCATTCAATGACGGTCGGAATTTCGGCACTTAGACGATTGGTGTCCTCTGCGCAGAGACGTCAAAGCTGCAATTTGAACACAGCCAAACTGTCACGTTTCGGTCTGTTTTATCAAACATGTTTGGCGTAAGTTCTGTAGAAGGCAGACTTTGCTGAGAGAAGTTTTAAATGTATTTTAATCCACGTAAAGTCGCCATAGCAACGAGAGCCGTTAG
>VURO01002332.1:0-15422 GCA_015108175.1 Pelvicachromis taeniatus
AATTAAACTCTTTCTGCGCTGCATGATTTGTCTGCGCCTCCATCTGTCTCGCTTTCCCCACTTCTACAGTTGGGACTTGTTTCCATGATATCGTTCTTTCTTGCATGTGGGGTTCGGCTTATCAGAAATCTTAAAGATTATACAAATATTCCCATGTAATAGTGAACAGGTTGTGCTACAATTTTCTATAGACAAACTGGAATCATGTGTGTTTCATATCATCAACACACATCACCTCAGTGTAGCATTAACAGATTAAGAACAAGACAGGTTTATATTATACAGGGATAATGTGGAGCTGGATAAAAGGTAAGGAGAAGGTGAGGAAGCTGGGAGACAGAGGCAGTGGGGGGAAAGATGATGATGGCAGAGACTAATGGCTTGTGTTCCTCCTCTGCTCTCCTCTCCTCTCCTCTGCTCTCTCTAGAGGAGCATTGTTACTCCATTGAACAGCTGGCAGAGACCTTTCCCTGCATTGTGCAGCTTCAGTGCTATCCAACACAAAACCGCTAGAGATAGGCATTTCACATCATTAGGATTGTGTGCATTGCACCAATACATTCTCCTTTCAGACCACCTTTTCCTTTAACAGAGGAAAGAGACGGCCCTAATTGTGAATAACTGCCACGAGTGAACCCCAAAGACAAAAGAAAATGTCTCTCAAAGGGTTGATCCTGATTCATTAAGTTAATATACATACTTTTCCCTTCAGTTTAAATGTCCCACAGGAAGAAGCATGGATCATATATGCTGGTTTTTTCCACTGTTAATGTTACTATTGCTGTAGCATCTGGATTTTTCTTGTACATTAAATGTTTCCCGAGGGTTTCTTAGTTTCCACTAGCAGCACTATGGAGAGATAATTTAATCAGCAGACCATTGCATACTTGCATCATGCAGACAATACACCTCCTCGTTGCCAGTTCGGCACTGCTCCACATATTCAAAGAAGACAAGCTTATAGCGACGAACACAAGAAGACGACTGCTAGCTCGCAAACATTTATTCAAACAATGCAACATTTAATTATGCCCCAAAAAAGAAGGAGACATGTTCTTAAAGAACGAGAAAGCTGCACTGAACCACGTCAATTTTAAGCTTTTTCACTCATTTTTAAATTTCTTCAGGAACTGAATTTGTCCAAGGACGTAAATAATTTGCAGGTTCTTGCTGTGCTTGCATGGGGTTTCTTCGGGCGCTCCGCTGGCACCCTACAGTAACTTGGTGAGTCTAAATTGGCTGTTGGCTTGGACGTGAACGTTAGTAGTTGTCTGTCTCTCTTCGTTACCTTGTTATGCACCAACAACCTGTCCAGGATCTACCCCACCTACAACCCCAGTGTCAGCTGGGAAAGGCTTCAGCCTCCCTCAACTCCAGTAGTGAACGCAGACCTCTTTTTGGTTCATTAGTTGAATTTCCAAAAAACACACACAAAAGAAAACCCCAACCCAAATTCTTCACTTTATAAGCCTGCTTTACACGTCTACGATAAGCCCAGGCTCCAAAAATAGCAGTGCTGCAAGAGGCTCATCTATAATTAAAACAATAGCTCAGCAATCTACATTGGTATTGATTAAGTGATCAAATTGCAGGAGAGAAGTAGAAGAATAACGTAACTAAAACAATGTAAGACAAAAATGTCTTGACGTACTAGTTTAGGTTTAAATGTCAAAAACTGGAAGTGTCTCAGCGTCAAAGTGACGCCGCAAATCCCAAAAGAGTCACCGTCCCGTTACAAGTGACACCTCAAATCCCCCAAAACACACATCGTGGGTGGAGAGTCAGACCATTACCACAAATATCAGTAACACTGGGGAAGACAGGCGGAGGTGACGGGTGGAGAGGAAGGAAAGCGACAAAAGGAAAAGGAAAGAAAGGAAGCAATAGAGGAAAGAGCAGGCTAATAAATAGAGTTAGAAAAAGAAGGAAGTCTTTCACTTTGGGTGTTCAGCAGAAGAAAATCATGCAGCACTGTATTTGAAAGGCCCTGTGATGGAGCTACTGTTAATCTTCAATGTAACAAGTTGTTCACAACACACACACACACACACACACACACACCGTACGCAAAGTGCAATAAGCACACTAACAGAAGTGCGGATAATCCTCTGTACATCACCTCAGTATTACTGCTGACAGACACGGGCTCTGTGTGGGTCACGTGTGCGTGTTCATATGTGTGACAGTCGTGTGTCTCTGACAGTCGTGTGTAATCCCAGTGACTAACTGTGCTGTCAACCTGCAGGCATTTACAGTCCCACATCAGGAAACTTAATGGCACGGGAGAACATCAAGCTTGAATGTCAGCATAGCGATTCAACATTGTTTTAACCAAACATTGTGTTTTTTCCAAACAGCTCAATCAACAGTTATACTGGATACTTAAAAATAGAAATGAAGGCGTGAAACTTCTGATGCAAGGCTGAACTGAAGTTCCAATTCCCAGTTTACTTTTCCTTTATGTATTGAGGCGTTGTTGTTTTAAGCATGAATAGTTTGCTAATATCAGCTAACTTTAGAAAAGTAATGGTATGTAACTGAAAATTTGTTCCAGGTGATTACATTGAATCTTTTCACATTTGGTTCTGATTGCAAGTAGTTGTTGCTCAGATGTTGAGTGTGCTACAACTTTTGATCTGAAGGAGGCCGCACAAGGTGACAGGCAATCTGACTGCAAACAACCGTGGTTTGACTCTGTTAGCACTAAGGACTCAAAAATGTTGTTGAGTTTAAAGATTAAATTCAAGGTGTCACAGTGGAATTAGGTCTTGAAAATACAAAAGAAAATGTCTCACAGCGGTTGTGTTTTCTAGACACTGAGAGCTGACTGTAAGTAACATAAAGCCGTTTGTGGCTTGAGAGGAACAATGAATACTGGACCTCAGGACAAGTAAGAATGGCCATTATGTAAATACAGTCCCAATCAAAAGTTTAAGACCACACCTCCAAAAAAACTGTAAACCCTCAAAACAGAAATCAAAGCTCCATTGTTCGACAACGAATCCACATTTTTGCAAAGACTTGGCCTTTTAAAGGCACGTGGCCCTAAACTTTTGATCAGCCGTAAAACAGCCAGTTTCAGTTTAAGCGTTGTTTTCAATTGCATGCTCAAAAAATGTTTTGTCTCACTCCCATTTCTTCTTGTTGCGTGTTGAAGCTCGACCCGGGACCTTGTGAAGATCCAACCGTCCAAAATATGATTTTTTGCCATTTTTCAAATGGTCTTAAACTTTTGCTCAAGCAAAATTATAAAGGAAATAATAGGTTAATACATAGCTGCGTTTTTAGGTTTGATAAAATGTCTACATTAAAAATGTGAATAAAAATAATAATGTAGTGCAACAATGTTTGCAATTGATAAATTCTAGGCAAGACCATTGGATACAAAGTCATTAGGATGACTTCACTCTAGTTAAGGGGTGATAAATGGTTGCATAGAGATTGCAGAAGTGAAAATAATTCCTCTGGAGCCTGATCACTGCTGCTTATATCACCTATCCACATTCAAATTGCCATATGGGTAATGCAGGCTTTCAGATCGCTACAAAGAAGAGGAATATATAAACTAAAAATGATGGAAATAAATAATATCATAGATAGGAGTGTGTACAATTCATCCCACGCCGTGAGTGTGTGCAACATAATCTTGTTCTCCTTTTTCTTTCAAAAGATGACAGAAGATTTTTACAATGATTTACAACAGTTTGAGAACACAATCAATTTTCTCCACTCATACCGCCTCACCTGTGCCATTAATTACAAACGCTGAGTGCATAATAACACACACACACACAACTGTAAATCTTATGCTCCTATAATCTCTTGCAAACGCCCCACAAAGCACCTCAGGTTTATTCTGAAGTGAGATCTCACAAAATCATTATTGCAATCATCATCGTTATGAAGTTACTGCAGACATCGGCTGCTTCTACAGTCTCACCTGGCAGTGAGTGTACATGTGAAATGACTTCAAATACCCTAAAACAACATGACAGATGCCAACAATATTAATGCAGCAGGAAGACTTTTCAGACAAACACGCTCCATCTGCTGTACTTCAAATAAACACAGATCCATATCTGCTGCATCAGCTTAAACCAAATCTCTCTCTCTCTTTCTCTCTCTCTCTCACACACACACAAACAGAGCAGTTCATTTCGGGGTATCGCTGTGCCGCGTTTGGCTACAGTGGCCAACATATTTAATATAAATAACAGAAGGAGACCTGCACACAGACACTCTCTTCCTCTCCTGGTGGAGGTCGTTATGAGTTCTTCTCCCATTGGCAGGAAGAGTGTTTGTGAAACAGACGAAGCACTGCTGGCCATCACCACAGGAATGGGACTAACACGGACCTCAGATGGACACACACACACTGCTGACCAAAGCCCAGCATGGACAGAAGGTTTGGTATAAAAGTTCAGTCGAGAGTCACTAATGAGGTGTATAGGAGAGTCACGACACGGAGACACAATGGTGTTCGTCTGCTGATTGTTTTAGGAAAGTCTAAATGCTTCCGATTCAGATACAGAGCAGCGGGTAAGCCTGGTTAACCGATGATAATGTCATCTAATGAGAGACCAAATGCCAAGGCAGAGCTGGTCCAATATACTTTGGTCCTGGTCCTGTATACTTTTGAACCATACTGATCTCTGTTGTGTATCAGCACAATATTAACAAACATTTCAAAGATGATTGAAAATCAGTCCGATTGATTAAACGTTATGGTTGCTCCAGTTTTCTACTCCCCTTAGATTTAGATCCCTCAGTTCCTTCAGTGCCTTCATGTTCTGGCTACCTCCCCCAACTTAAACCAACCATACACACACAAGATTTGTATTACTTACTTTGTATTTTAATCGATTTGGCAGAGTTGCCCGAGTTACCGATTCGACATCCGTGTCATCAACTTTTTTATGGCTCTTATTTACTCTTTTACTCACAATTTAAAATTAGTTAAAGTAAAATGAAAAGTCCTTCGAGGAAATCAAAAAGAGACTCGTTGCACTGTTTGTAGATTTTTAATCCACAAAGCCAGCGGTTATTTAATTTATCCCTGACGTTTTGTAGCAGTTACTTTAGATTTTATGATAAGCAGTTAAGCTTTGAAAGCTAACACTTGGGTAACGTGTTAGTTGTTGTAGAAGTAATGGGAACACACTAATCATATACTATAGATCAATAGGAGATAAATGGAAGCAAGCAGACTACTCCGTTAAAACCTTATGTGCTCTTTGGGCACTGTCCATGGTGCTGATCCCACTTACTACTCCCATACAAGATGTGAACAACCGAGACGACATGCTCCGATGTTCCCACTGGTTATTTCCAGTTAAAAATAAATGAAGTGTCAGAAACAAACACAACATACCAGCATCACTACACATTCACATCCACTAGTAGATTAAATGCCAGAGCATTGAAAAAATAGCTACCTTTGAGGTTAACATACAAATGTTTCAGGTAGTTTTCAACAAAACGTCTGTGATCTCCACAAAATAACATCACAGACTGACTGCTTGCTAAACGTTTTGTTAATAAAGTGGTTAAACTTTAAACTGGAACTGAAGTTTTTAGGACATGATTTGGATTTTAAACAGCTGACCGTCTTCCCGTCATCAGTGGCAAACGGCACGGTTAACTGATCTGATGATGTCATTTATATGTGTTACCGCAAAGAGCTTATATTGAAAATCTAACAGGTATTTTGATTTGACAGGAAAAAAAATCTGTCACTGACTAATAACAGCAAAATAACCTCTAAGAACAGGCTGTACATATTTGCTTGTTAAGGAAGCAACAAAGCAATCTCCTCTTTTTTGGCTTTAACTAATCTACAGTGTGTGAGCTATGAGACGGATTTGCAATCTTCAACTTTGGTCACAGACAAGCTTGTGCCATCTAAACCTTGCTTTGTCCAGTAACAAGTCTGTGCACCTTAAACGAAACTTCATTTAGGACCTTCAATTAACCTCTTGAAATTAGAATTCATAATCCATTTATCATGCTTGTACGACCTTTGAGAATTCATAATCCATACATCACAGTTTTCACAATGATGTATGGATTATATCCTTGCACAGCCTTCATAAGCGTCCAAGATATTTGCATACTGCATCTGCTGCAGAACGTCATTACCTTCTGACAGTGCCTTCCCAATCTTAATGTGTGGTTGTCCTGTTAGACTATGTTTAGACTAATATCAGCGTGGCCAGCAGACTGTTTGATGGAATATCTGAGCTACATAATCATTTAAATTCTAATTACTATGCAACATTTCAAGGTGATATTCTGGCTCAAACTCATATGTTCTCACCCAAATTCTGCCAAAATCCCTATTGTGCTTGCTGACATTTGTCTGTTGTCTGTTGAGTTGTTACATATACAGTGTTGTGAAAAAGCATTTGCCCTCTTCCTTATTTCTTAGTTTTTTGCAAATTTGTCACACTTATATGTGTTAGCTCATCAAACATAATGCTAACTTAAAACTATGCAAAGATAACCAACATAATTACAAAATGCAGTTTTTAAATGATGATTTTTATATTAAGAGGGAAAACTGAAAAACATGTTGATGATTTAAGACTTTTGAGAAATCTTCTGTGCACCGTTGATAATTAGATTTTTTTTAGACAGTCCCATCACAGCTGGCAAAAAACGTACACAGCATTTCATAAAAAGAACATCAGAGCAACTGTTAAACATGGTGGTGGTAGTGTGATGGTCTGGGGCTGTTTTGCCACTTCAGGACCAGCTCTTTGTCCATCAAACAGTTTGTGCCCTAAATCACAATGATCTGAAACAACAAGTCCACCTCTGAATGGCACAAAAACAAACATACAAAACAAGACATTAAAAAAAAGTCTGGACTAAAACCATGAAAGTGATCACAAATGCTTGATTGCAGTACTTGTTTCCAAGGGTGGCACAAACAGTTATTGGGGTTTAGGGGAGAATTACTTTTTCACACAGGACCAGGCAGGAAGGATTTCTGTTTGACTATTAAATATGTTTAAATTATTTGTTAATAGGCTACAACTTGTTCATATGGAAAACATACATTCTCACAGCAGACTCCATAAAGGGCTAATAATCCTTTGTGTAATACACTGCTAGGGCTGCCACGATTAGTCGACTATCAAAATCGTCGACGACTAATTTAATAGTCGACGTGTCATTTGAAGCTTTGTAAGATCACAAAAGACGCAGGAATAATTAGTAGGATTTAAGAGTGTAATAACAGACTGAAACAGAAGATGGCAGCACTGCATGTACAAGGATGCCTGCTGCCGTTAAACCCCGAAGTCCACACACAAACCTTTAGCATGCACAGACAAATTCATGAATGATTTAAGAAGAATCCAGAAATATTTTTCAAATATTTTATGAAAAACATTCCACACATTACACTGAACACGTGAGTGGACCTGCAGACTCCAGTACTCACCGTCTGGCCTGAACTGGGCTACTATGGTGACGGTCTGTCCTGCATTTTTCAGCGCTGCGGCTGCCTGCTCATGTGTTGCACTGGACAGGTCCACGCCATTCACCTACCAATACAGACACGCAAAATTAGTACCTACATGTGCACTGACACAAGCAAATAAAAAACACTCACTAGTGCAGGTTTTGTGTACTTTGTGATAGTACTCCCATACAATAATTAAAAATAACAGTCATCTACAGGGACTGTCAGTGTCCCGACAGTCTGAGGAGTCAATCTTGCGTGAATCTCATGTGAAGAAAATTAAAACCATATTTCATTTTAACAGAACACATCACGAGAATGCGCTCAGTCATTGGAGGGCGCTGGTTGACTGGTAATGTACAAAATAAAATAAAAGTTAAGCTAAGCTTCACTCCATCTTCAGATTAATCAATGCCAATCATTGCAAATAAGCATCTGGAACTGATTCCAGATGTTTGGTTTTAGGTATAATGTCTTTACTTTTTAAGGTACAACATCCTCACAAAGCAAATCTGTTGTGAAGCATTAATATAAACAGAATTAGAAGTTATTCACGAAAGCTGTGCTGTGTTTCTCAGGGATGTGTGGTGTCTGAGTTCTTACCGACAGGATGCGGTCTCCCTTTCGAAGTTCCCCACAGAGATCAGCTGGACCTCCAGCAAGAATAAAGGAAATGAAGATCCCTTCTCCATCTTCCCCTCCAACAATGTTAAATCCGAGACCTGTAGAGCCCCTCTGCAGCACCACCCGTCTGGGTTCACTGACAGAAACACAAATCAAACAAAGACATCACATCACGGCAACTGATATTCGTATTCTCCTTGATTAGGACACCAGTTAATCAGCTTTGTAATGTATGAATACATTTGATCAGTCAATGACTTAAATGATGCTGTACTTCATTATATGCATGTATGACGTTCTCTGAACGTGGAAGCATTTGCAGTGCTGAATGCTTAATCTCAGCGGGAGGAAATTGAGTTTAACCTGAAGATTACTTTCTGTTTTCACCAGTAGATGTCAGCATTGCACTTTGTGGCACACGGTGAACAACGAGAGCCGGTCTAGCCTCTATGTCTTCTGACAAAGGACGTAAGAAAAGAATCCAAGTCGACACAAGCGAGCGATGAAGCAGCTGGATGAAAAACAAATAAAGTTGACCACTGGTAAAAGTTTTTACACACACCATCAGTGTGTGTAAAAACAGTAACTGACCGCAGTTTCACAACAAGAGCGTTCCAGCTTCGTTCATGTTGTTTCACTCCTTGGGCTCTCAAACAGAACATTTGTTTTGTGTGTTTGGAATCAGCCACATTCACAAATGTGGGCCGTCGACTAATTTTGTATTGCCACAGCAAACCCTGGCCTCCTTTCAGATACTACATTTGGAAACAAGTCAGCACGGGCAGATACTCCGAGCATGCATGAAGATTACTGCCGAGATAGAAATGAACCGGCGTGTCCCTCCATCTAATCCTTCACCTGCATCTGTTCTGGAAGAAACATGTACAAAAGTTTCGCTCACTTATTAGACATTTTTCAAAACCCACAATCTGCTATTTGTGTGACCAATCAGAGAGCGAGAGAGGAAAAGTAGCTGGGGAAAAGAGAAGGGCACACGTCAAAATGACCATGCTGTAGTCTGTCTGAGGCTTATCAGATTTATTATAATCAAGGCGCACTGATTGGCCCAAAAGGTCTATGACGAAAAGGGTCATATTCTGGTAACCACGGTGATGCCAGTCGAGTGACGAGGGCTGTGATAAGCAGTAATCCCTCCATTAAAATGGATTAAGACAGTAGAGCAGCACTCAGGGTGTATCTGTGTTTGTGTGTGTGTGTGTGTGCGCGCATATGTAACCTGAGTTTACTTGACAGACAAAACTTGCAGGGCCATCTGCCTTTCACAGACACACACACACACACAGACACACACACACACACACACACACACACACACACACACACACACACACACACACACACACACAGGGAGGTCATTCTTCGCTGCTCTCACTAAAGATCTCAGAGCACACAGGAAAGAAGCGGGAAATAAAAGATTTTGACTGTGGATTTTGTCATCTTACGAAAACTAGACAAGTAACAAACTCAAAAATAAATTCTTCAAATTTTGTCACAATATTTTTGGGTTTTTTTCTTGGTTGGCATCTGTGAATAAACGCGACACTGACAAAGACTGTTTATTATGATTATATGATGTTAATATCCAAATGTTGGAAAGTTGTTTAATCTAACATAACTTCATGTAAACCAACCAACATGTCCTTCTTTCATGAAACGGCAAAATTGGACAACCAAATATTGCCATGTCCACACAATGCTTAACCGTACTGGTGATCTACTGTTGATTAACTTCTGATTCTAAGTCAATTTTCAAATTGGGCCTATTCTGCTGGTGGTGCATGTTCACATTGAAAAAAAAAAGGCAACATTTTCAAATAATGAGGTCAGCATATGTACGAGTAATTCCTGTAAGCCAACAGTTCAGACTGCTCTATATCGTATACCTAATGAGTTTTCGCAGCTGCTTAAGAGGCTCCGTAGTGTAGTTGTTTTGACTTTCAACTACTAGGTGAAAATATCTCTGGTTCACTCCCAGAAGGATACTCGGCTCCTCACTTCTAATACTTCAAATGATGAAGATATCCTTATTGGGCTGGCCCTTTTAAACAGGTCAGTGCAGAGCCTGTTTAAAAGGAGCAGCCAATCAGAAAAAAGTTGCCTTTATTTTCAAGCACCAAACAATCACAACAGGTCTGTTTTAAAAGGCAGTTA
The DNA here is from genome assembly GCA_015108175.1 of Pelvicachromis taeniatus. Classification (NCBI taxonomy): domain Eukaryota; kingdom Metazoa; phylum Chordata; class Actinopteri; order Cichliformes; family Cichlidae; genus Pelvicachromis; species Pelvicachromis taeniatus. The sequence goes on from VURO01002332.1 coordinate 10,265, forward strand.
AAACTTTAGAAACTTTATCTTGAATTTAACAATAAAGGGCATCTGGGTTTTACTGCTTATTTCATTTGAGAGAAATTTTATTTCTTTCTGTGTGCTACAGTGATACACTGAGATCTCACCGGGTGATATCATCGTCTCCCGTAATGGACCTGGGCAGCGGGGAGTATCTGGGGGTGGTCAGCGGGGCAGGGCTTACAGATTGGCTGCCACTCATGTAGGGGCTGATGTGGTTATCCTGGTGTGGGGAATATGCTGTGGGAACAAATACAGGCATTTCTTTGTCTTATTTTATCACACTGTTACACATAAGACATGAATTCAAACGTGATTTCAGTAAGTTGCATTTAAGTAATCGAACAACCGACCTAGAGGATGAAAACTACACATATCACTGTGTACATATACAAAAGGTTGGGGTCACTTAGAAATGTACTTTGTTTAAAAAATATTTCTTTTACGTATACAGTTTTTAAATGATGTACTTTGACAAAAGTACGGCAGTGCTGAGAAACGTCCTGAGAAATGACAGACAGTGTGATATATAGTATCTGTTAATATGGTAGATCCACAGCAGTGATAAATGACATGTTCTCTGTTAATGTGCTCTGTTGGAGAAATGACAAGTGGCGGTAATCCAGAGAACCACATTTACCCAGTCTGTTAATCAGACTGTTATATAACAAAAAAATTAAAAACTGTCTGGGAGACGTGCTCATTATAGAATATATTCTTACTGTTACCCCATAGATGTGTAAGATCATTAAAACTGATTTTATAAGACTACAACTATCTAGTAAATCCAAATAGGTAATGCACACTTCCGATCCAGTTAATCTGTGATCCCAAACTAACTAATGTGACGCCACATTTTTAACAGAAACCGTCACGGATGTCAAATAACACAATCATCTTAAAACAGCTTTCCATAGTACTCTTAATATTTACTTATTATTAATTTAATAAATAACTTAGATGTATTTTTTCAAACTGAGATCTCACAGTTCTGTCTGTTTTTTAAATGTACCGTTTCTTTAACATACAGATTGCTCTTATACCCAAGTACTGAGGCGTTAGCTCGACAGCTGATTTTCATTTAATATTAATATTCAACATGTGACATAAAAATTGCACGCTAATCTTCATAACTTTGTTCTCATTGTTTCCCGTATGACCAGTTGGCATGTATAAAGCCTCCCATTATCTCACATCTCTCTTCTGATCTAAATCGAGTAATAACGATTGCTCCATTCTCCCCTCGGAGAGCTTTATTAGCTCATGTCATTTATGATTCTTGCGACCGTTTTTAAAGCGTCTTCGTCTGTATCGTGTCGTTTTCCGCCTGCTGATTGCGTTTTTCTCAGTATTTCTTGTTCTCAGGTGTCTTATAAAATGTGATATGAATCTCAATGAGACTGCCCGATTAAATAAAGACTACATCTGATTATATCTTAGCTGAGTATATCTGACGGCATGTAAAGGGAGGACATGTAAATGCTCATATTGGTTTTTGTATCTACCTTTTAATTTTACACGAAGGCTAATTAAACTCCATGTACCCCTGTACAGTTTACGTCACCTTTGCTTGCTTTTTCTTTGTTTCCTTGATTGGTTGCTGCTAGAGTTTCATGATCCATGACAAGCTCTAAGTAAGAGTCAATGCTCAGGGCTTCAGTAAAAAGCAGCTTTCTCCATGTGTGGGAGGCAAACAAATTTCAGCTTTGTTCCTTGCTGTTTTCTTTCTTTTTCTTTTCTTTTTTTTGTTCAGCACCATCTGGCTCTAAAATGCCTCACCATCTTGGTGGCAACGATGTGTACAACAGTCACCGGCACGCTGTCTGACTGCAAGTTGTTTTTGATCTTCTCAAGAATAGCGAGAGTCTGAAGACTGATGAAACTGGGTTTCACAAATACATGTTGTGCAATTAAAATATATAAAAATCCAAAGTTCAGAGTGTAGCCCTTGATTGTGTACTCACAGTTAGTGACATCGGGCGGAGGGAAGTTGTCGTTGATAAAAAGGGAGGTGTGTTTGGCCACACGCAGGTACACAACATCGGGAGTCGACTTCAGGGCGGCCACTGCCTCCTCGTGAGTTACCTCCTCCAAACAGGAACCATTTACCTGAACATAAATGACATAAACGGTATTATTATCTACAGACATGCACCGCACATGATAAATAGCCTTTCATTCATCCATCGTCCTCTACTTATCCAGTTCAGGTTCACGGGGATGGTGCCCCCTCTTTTTCTAACAGTAATATCATGTGCAATCTTCATACGCACTTTAGTGTGGATAATCACATTTCAACAGATGACACAAAAGAGAACAGAGTAGAAAAAAAAGAGGACGAGTTTCCTTACAGCAACAAGCTTGTCGCCTATTTGTAGACGTCCGTCTTTGTGTGCTGCTCCTCCCTCAATGATTTTGGTCACATAGATGCTGTTGTCGCCAGGGACATGTTGGTTTCCAACTCCACCAGCTATACTAAATCCTAAACCTGAAAGAATAAGTCACTGGGTCACACGCTTGAATATTTTCTTAACATCTGATACTTTTTTGGGTAAGTCAGAACAGTGGGTTATTTTTCTTCTTGCAACTGCAATCGTTGACTCGGCAGTCTGTTGTTATGGTAGCACAGTCTCACCTTTGGGGCCTTTGACCAGTTTTATATCCAGGATTCTCTCGGTGATGCTCCTCCTGCGTCGTACACACAGTCTGACCAGACCACCCGCGTCCTTCAGAGCCTCGACGGCGCCGCTGTGGGTCACTTCTCTGACGTCCGTCTCATTGACCCGGACGATACAGTCGTTCACCCTGCATGGCAACGATACATGAAGTAAAGAAGTCAACTGACTTGGATGGGGGACATGGATTGGGAGGGAAAACAAATGTTCCGCTGCTCAGTCTAAAACCAAAGTGGGAACGGAGCTACTGACAGTTAAAAATTAACACTGAACTAGACATGCGTGCTGAAATGGGGGCGTGAGTGGACACAATCAAATACCAGAAACTGAAAATAGGCAGTCCTTGGTTCAATCAGACATCTCCTGTTCATTTCCAAAGATTGTCTAGAGCCACTGGTTTTACCACAGCAGTTACCTTGGAATGGGTACAGAGGAAAACTGCTGAGGGATTCACATCCCTTTATTCTTTAGTATAATAACAAGCCGAAGCTCTCATGGTGAAGTCTCTTGTGAAGCCTGACAGCCAGTTTACTGTGATTGGAGATGTTCTCCACACAGAAGCCTCTCACAGTGTTAGTTGAGTTTGCTGGCAGCTGCTGAAAGCATTGCTGTCTAAGTTCAATAACTGTGGAACAGTAATGTTACCTGCTCGATCAATCCCACACCAATATTGAAGTCGATCTGCTGCCACAGGTGTGATGCTACACACATGAACAGTATTGCTTTAGTTTGAATGTGAAAAAGGAGGCTTTTTAGAAGAGTAGAAATCCGTTCTGCATGCCCAGTTTCTGCAAACACTTGTGATAAATGTTCAAACTAACATGGTCCAATTTCTAACTATGAGGGCAGCGGCTGAGCTCGGGCATGTAACAGCTCAGTTCCAAGTAGCGCTGCACCTGCACATAATGTAATCACATAATTCTTGCTCACGTCTAATGAAAGCAACAGTGTCTGTGTTTGCACCTGAGTCGACCATTCTGGGCTGCAGCTCCTCCAGGTATAATCTTGGTGATGAAGATCGAGGGGTCATCTCCAATGTGGGGGTTATCAGTCCCTCCAGCGATACTGAAGCCGAGGCCCGAGTTACCCTACGCATACACACAGACACACACAGCGTTTTACAGGTTAAAAAAAAGCACGGTCTGAGCACTAACACTGGCTTTAAAAGATTACTGTGTACTGCGATATTGACTTTTGTCATTTCTAGTTCTTGGGTTTTGTTCTCCCTCATGTGTAAAGTACGTTTAGTTCTGCCTTCAGGTTTATTTCTTGTTCCCCAGTCAGTCGTGTCTCACATCACAGTTTGTTACTCCTGTCCCTGTGCTCCGTGTTCCCTCTGTTCAGTGTCAAGGTCGTGCCTCTGTGCCCGTCGTGTGTTTCCTGTTTTATTTTGATAGTCCCTGTCCTGTGTGCAGTGTGTCTGGTTTTTCTTCCCTTGTCTCATTAGGTCTGATTTGTCCCAGCTGTGTTGCCACCTGTTCCCCACCCTCTTGTTGTTCTGTTTGTGTATTTGAATCCTGTGTTTCTCTCTGTAAGTTGTGTGTTGTACCCTCACTATGCTGTGCTTTTCCCCCCTTGTAGTTTTCTAGCTCTGTTTCCCCGTCTCTTAATGTTTTGATTTTAGTTCGTATTTCTAGTTCTTCGCTTTCAGTTTTGTTTTCTGTTTGTTTGAAGACTCATTTACAGCCAAAATAAAGCTGCTTCTTTTCGTTTACCCTTTTGTTTATGAGTCCTACATTTGGGTCCTACATCCTGTCTGTCATACAGCAAACCTTGACAATATGTGACCTATCCCAACTAGATTCTACTATTCTAATTACAAAAAAAGCCTTGCCCACTTAAAAATCATTTCAGACCTCGAGCGAGCTTAATCCCTGTATAATCACATGATACCGTACATTTACCACAGAAGGAGGTGCAGCTCAACTCTCTTTGGCATGCAGGTTATATGTACTGGAGCTCTTCAACACAGATTAGAGAGAACTTTATTAATCCCTCGGGTCAGTTCCTCTGGGAAATTCAGACAGTGCAGTCTTTTCATTTTTTTATAAGGAGTTGTTCAATCATATGAAGTCGTGGAGCGATGAGAGCCGTGTAACTTAATATTAAATGTCAAAAAGAAATGTGGCAAGAGTTAAGCTGGTAAGAATGTACAAACAGAAAAGCATTCAATCTAAGTCACAAAGGGCTAATCAAGTCGAGTGTGTTTGTTCATGAATGAATCACTGTTTGCATTTTCTGGCTCAGAGTTCATAAAGTACACAAAAGTATAATGTTATTCTACAGAGTAGTCACTGAATCAATTTCAACGCAGTTTTAGTAAGTTCAGATCGAAGCAGCAGAGCCTTGATCCAGAATACAGGTTTAGCAACAACCTCAATCAAACTCTGATGCCAGTTATCACCAAGGTAACAGGTAACAGGTAAATTAAAAGCTGAGCCTCCATTTTAATCCATGCTGATGTTTTATAT
>VURO01002341.1:6010-18358 GCA_015108175.1 Pelvicachromis taeniatus
CCAGCAGAACCAGGCTCAAAGAGGTGCAGTTATGCGCCGAGGTCAGTTGGGGTAAGGGAAAAGAGAAGAGAACAGAGAGAGGAAGAAGAGAGAAGAGAAATTAATAAAGAAGAGTTTATTAACTGCTAATGATTAAATACAGTAGTGGTGTATCAACACACAAGAGAGTGAAAGGAGATGAGTCAAAAGAAATGCTTAGTGCAACATGGGAAGTCCCCAGCAGCTGAAGCCTATTGCAGCACTGCTAAGGGAGGGTTTAGGGTCACCTGATCCAGCTCTAACTTTAAGTATTCTCACAAATGAAAGTTTTTAGCCTAATCTTAAAAGTAGAGAGGGTTTCTGTATCATGAATCCAAAACGAGAGCTGTTCTATTCAGCATACAGGCAGCTTATCAAACAACAACATGATACCAGATGAGACGAATGAGATCTACGCTTGATTTGACACCCTCAACACCAACCAACACAGAGGAATTCTACGAGTAGAGGCAGCACAGAACTCTTCACCCACTGTGACTTCGATTGAGGTATGCACGGTTCTGAGGAGGACTAACCTCCAAAAACAGCCGTCTCTGACAACATCCCCAGCCATGCTTTGAGGGTCTGCTCTTCAGAGGTGGCTGAGGTTTTTATAGACATTTTCAATTTGTCCCTCACCCAGCCAGCTGTGCCCACATGCTTCAAGTCCACCACCATAGTGCCCTTCCACAAGAAAAACAACATGACTTGTTTGAATGACTATTGCCCCATCACACTCACTTCAGTTGCAATGAAGTGTTTTGAGAGGATTGTCATGTCCCATATCAAAGAAACCATCCTGGACACATTAGACCCTCTGCAATTTGTATATCGGAAGAATTATTCTACTGAAGACACCGTTAATGCAGCCATTCACACAGCCCTCTCACACCTCGAAAATAAGGACACCTATGTTCGAATGCTGTTTATAGACTACAGTTCAGCATTCAACATTGTCATCCCAAACAGACTGGTGGGAAAGCTCTCTACTCTTCAACTGACACCTTCATCTGTTGCTTGGTCCTGGACTTCCTCACAGGCAGACCTCAGGCAGTCAGAGTTGGTAGCAGGGCATCAGGCACAAAGATAGTGAGCACAGGGACACCCCAAGGCTGTGTGCTCAGTCCACTCCTGTACACCCTCTTCACCTATGACTGCGTCCCCTACCAGCAACACCTACATCATTAAGTTCGCTGACGACACAACCACTGATCACTGGTAAAGAGGAGAAAGCTTACAGGAAAGAGTTGGCTCAGCTGGTGCCCTGGTGCTTGGAAAACAATCTCTCCTTAAATGCTGAGAAGACTAAGGAGAGGATTATTGACCCGAGGATGAGGAGAGACCAGCACGCTCCACTATACATCAATGGGACTCAGGTGGAGAGGGTGAAGACCTTCAAATTCCTCGGCACCCAATTCAGTGATGATCTCACCTGGACCCATAACACACGGCAGATGATCAAGAAGGCTCAACAATGACTCTTCTTCGTAAGGAAGCTGAGAAAATCTGGATTAACCTCCAAACTTCTCAGCAACTTTTACAGATGCACAGTGGAGAGTATCTTGACAAACTCCATCATAGTGTGGTATGGGAAAAGCACCACTCAGGACAGGAAGGCTCTCCAGTGTATCATTAAAATGACACACCTTCCCACCACTACTGGACATTTACAACACTCGGGTCAGAAAAAGGGCACACAACATCATCAAGTACCGCACCCACCCATAGCACACACTGTTCACACTCCTGCCATCTGGCAGACGCTACGAGAGTGTGAAAGCAAGGACAACCAGAATCAAAAACAGTTTCTATCCACAGGCAATCAGGCTACTGAATCACTGACTTATAACCTGTAATTTGCAATTTTGTACATTTATATACAACATAACGCAACTTCAGACAATATAAACATTTTAATATAGCATACTCTGTATATATTACCACTGTGATATAATATAGTATAATAGTTCTGTATGCTATTTTCTATGCTTGGAGTTAAGTTTACTCTTTATTTTAGTTAGTTGTTATTTAGTTGTTTGAAGGGAGCCTGCAAAGTAAGAATTACATTCCTTTGCGTAACCACTTGTGTTTTGCGTCATATATGACAATAAACTTCTTGAATCTTTTGAATTTTTCACAGGATTTGGGCCTGGAAGATGAAGGCTCTGTTACCCATTGTATTTTTGAAAACTCTAGAATAGAATAGCCCTTTATTGTTATTGTACATGTACAATGAGGAACTACAAATAAGCCTACAGTATAAGTGTTATGTTGTGAAAATAAGGTAGTATGAAGTCTTTAAGATAGGAGTTTTAAAATATTCATTCCAGAAGCTTGGAGAACATGAAAACTACTTAAAGACATTACAACAAAGCTTGCCTAAGAGAGGTCAGATTGTGTTGAAAAATAAACGTGGTCATCCCAAATCTTAACTGTATTAACTGGTAGGCCAGCACGGTGGCATAGTGGTTCGCACTGTTGCCTCACGGTCAGGAACAGTCAATTCCACCATCAGGCTGGGTGTGTTTGCATGTTCTCCCGTGTTTGTGTGGGTTCTCTCCGGGTACTCTGGCTTTCTCCCACAGTCCAAAGACATGCAGTTAGTGGGGATAGGTAATTGGAAACTCTAAATTGCCCATAGGTGCGAATGGTTGTCTGTGTCTATGTGTTAGCCCTGCGAAAGACTGGCGACCTGTCCGGGGTGTACCCAGCCTAGTTGCACTATGGCGGCTGGGATAAACTACAGCCACCCTGGATAGATAGATGGATGGATGGATGGAATTGTCCAAACTCTCCTTTTCCCTTATATATTGTACTTACATGTGTGTTTGCAAATTTCAAAATCACTGCCTCTATTTGCTACTTTCATAGCAAAATATAAAGCAATGAAAGATCCCTCAAGACTTTTGCACAATATTGTATTTCTCATGAAGTAGTAAAACATCTCAGTTTAGGCATTTGGTGTGTTTATAGTATGTTGTATGGTCAATAAAATATTAATTCATGAGATTTGCAAATTGCTGTATTCTGTTTTTATTTATGTTTTAAACAGAGTTCCAACTTTTAAAATGATTTGATTTTTTTTTCTAGAAAACTCACCTGAGATACCTTCCACAACAATCTGTACATATAGTAGACTGTATCTGAAACATATACATACCCATGGTGAGAAAAGGCAGTTTGTCATAAGAGCCATGAGGGTAAACACTGTATAGGTGAGCTCCAGTCACATCAACTCCTCCAACAATCAGAGATGACCCTACGTGACCCTGGTACCTGACAAATCAAACAGATGACACTACCACACCATCCAGCTTTTTTTGTTAGAGGAATAAAAAGCACATCCTCCAAAATGTGCACATGTGAATAAGCAACAAAACAAAGACAGAGTACAGAGACAATAAGGGTACATAAACGCATTTTACCCCAGGGAGCATTTTAATGCCCTAGTTCAGAAGCTAACGATAGAAAATTATCCAATTTAAATTTTAGTGAATTAAAAGTCTGTAACCCTTGTTTATTTTCCCATAATAAGTTAGCTTTATGGCCCACAATTTGAATACAACTTGTTTAGAATCCAGCTATTATTTACTTATACTCTATTGCTCTCACCTGAACAGCATTTGTTTGAGCTGTCTGGTAACCATAGCAACAAGGGGGGGTCGCCCAGTGTTGAGCATGTGAAGTTCCACATTGGATGACATAATTTGTGTAGTTATCACTGCATCTGCAGCAACACCAGCTCCACAGCAACTACAAAACATACAAAACATAGCTAGATAAGTCAAACAGTAAGCCGTTTGATGAACAAGTATCTCTGCTTAGCCTTTGAAGCAAAAATCCCCACACTTTTGTACATTTTTAAAAAATCTCTTTTGTTTTGGAGACACATGGCATGGCACTACCATGTATTGTCTCAATTCTTTTTATTCCTCTCTGTTTTTCTCTTTTTTGTCTCTGTTTTTTAAGAGACGGAGAGAGATCTGAGGCAAGAATATAACCCATATAGTTGCTGAATCTGTCCTCATTTTGAAAATTAAATCTCCCCTCCCAAGTAGACTCTTGCATCAGCAAGTATAAGTATAGCTGTCCATGTGTGTGATACCCAGGAAGGTGCTAGTTTGCTCTGATGATGTGTGGTGCACCTCCTGCCCTGGAACTGGAGAAGCATCACACATGGGGCACAGGAGGAGGAGACATGGGAACTGTTCTGTGAGATTAATGAGTAAACTTACTAGATTTTTGGAGCGATGTAGTGAATTTTCATGCAGTTTTTGTCAGCCACCACCATGTCATCTGTAGCTCTGGTATCCGCTCCCAAAAGCACTCCATCCTAACACCACAATAAAGGAAATATAAAAGTTAACACACTTTAAACACTAATTCATCAACCACTGATGATTGATCCGAACCTTGTATACAATTCCAGCAATGGTGGTGCCTGTCTTTCTGGCATTAGGAGCTTTGTAACCAGCCTGAGACAAATTGGACTCCAGCACATTATTCCTGGTAATGATACGAAAAAGGAAGAAAGAGACACTCATATTAGTGTGAAATCGCTAATCATTTTGCGAACTTTTATAAACGCTGTTAAAATCAGTTTGTATACCTGCGGCTGTTCTCAAAAGAGAAACCTCCCGGCTGAAGCGCATAGGAATTCAGACTGTGCAGCATATTAGGTGCTGATTCTAAAATAAAAGACTAAAAATCAAAGAAAACCCTTGCCACGGTGTGCGTCAGTTTGTGAAGGTGCTTCTCAAAACTTTTCGCTTTTACTTTCGCTTCTCAGAACAAGTCCCGCCTTCTCCGCTGTAAAAAATATCCACAAGTGTGACATTTTCTCTTACCTGTTCTCGTTGTTTATTGTTATTTGTTCCAAATAATTATTAATTTTCATGAAAAATGTGTTCTAAGAATATTAAAGATAATTGAGTTTTATTATTTTTTTAACATGAATAATCACATGAACCACTAAAATTAACTTCTGAATTACATTGCTAATGTTTCTTTGCAGTGTATTACACATTAACTGCAAAGATGGAACCTGCTCCTGGAGGCTTAAAGTGGCAGTTTAAGTGACGCATCAGAATGAAACATTTAGTCTGGTTTTAGTCTTTTAGACATCTATTGTGGACTCTCTTTTCAACATGTTCTTAACCCCAGTGGTCAAGAACTGGGGTTAAAGTGGACAGAAACGATTCCAAATAAAATGGCGTTATGGCACCTTCAGTAACTAAGTAATTAAATCTGACTGTCAGTTTAATACATAGTACTGTCTAAGATATTTTTTGTGTGTCCTACAGGCTGGCGTTGCTTCCAGCTGAAGGCATGTAGAGACAATAATAAACTGACATCAGTCTCCTTACACCCTAAACACATTCCTTTTTTCTCCTCCTGTGGCGCAGGTATTTACGTTGGGCTTGTAATATAGTTTAAAAGGTTCAAGTAGCCTTTTTCTTTGTGCTGATGCTTATAAATAAAGTTCTGGCAACAAGACCAATAAATAAATAAATAAATAAATACAGCTAAATGGGACAATGTCACCATCTAGTGTCAAAAGTTATCCCGCACCGACTAGAAATGGCAAAGGATTGTGGCTAATCCTCAGAGTAAAGAAGAATTAGTTAGTATTCGCCCTGTCACAGCCTTTCTGGCTCCTGTTCCCAAACCTTTCTATGAGTTTCTCCAGATGTCAGCCATTGATTTTAAAATTTTCTCTGCAAAAGGTTGGAGACCGCTGGGTCAAGAGATGGCTTTTGAGTAGCGTTTTAACTATAGCCACCTTGAGGGCCTGTGGTACATAGCTGCTTATTAGAGGTAAGTTGATCATATTTAAGATTGAAGCATTCATTAAAGGTAGGACTTCTTTGAGTAGTCTGGTAGTAATGGTGTCTAAAAGACACATTGATGGTTTGGAGGAAGTAATTACTGAAGTTAACTCAGAAAGATTAATTCGAGAAAAAGACTCCAAATAAATAATAGTGGGATTGCTTCTTGTCTCCAGTCCCTGGTAATCCCTTCTAATCATTGTCTCCCTCTGTTTCAGAGACCCACGCTTACCGCTTTGTATATTGTAAATAAAGTCTTCTTAAACTTGAGTCCTACTGTCCATGTCCATGTCTGTGCAGTCCACGTTATGCCTTTAATGGTACAGACTGGCCAAATGCAGAATGGACCTAATGGATCCAGTCCGGGCAGCAATTAATAAACACTGAACAATCTAATCAGTTTCTTTTCACTCAACTTCAAGGCATTACTGATGGTCAGTAAAAGATCCTTGCCTCACTACAAGCTCTTGAACCTGGTTCTGCACCCAGTAAGCACCCAATCGTGCCTCCACCCACTTCATTCCCTGCTCGCTCCTGAGGACACTGCACCCCCAGTTACTGCTCCAGCGAGCATGGTCATTGCAGGGGATTCCTTAAGAACATACATTCTACATTCTTACCTGGTTGATAAGCTAATCTGTTTGATAATAATCTACTTGCAACTGATGATATGGAACGACATGTGGCCTCCTTCAATTCGTACTGTCTAAAAATTCTTGATAAAGTGGCTCCCCTTAAAACCAGGAAAAGCAGAACCGCTAAATGTCCACCCTGGTTCACAGAAACCGTCCGCCTCTTCAGGCAAACGTCGTAAAAATTGAGCATCTGTGGAAAGCCACAAAACTTGAGGTTCATAAGCTCCACTTAAAAGAACTATTATCTACTTTTAATGACATAGTGAAAGACTCAAGATCCACTTATCTCTCTAAACTACTTGCAATTTTTTTTAATTTTTCTAGGAAAAAGAAATCCTGAGGTTCTCTTTGACACCGTGAGTAGCATTGTCTCCTGCCCAGCTCTGTGTACACCTGTCTTTTCAGATGAGGATTGCAGTGGCTTTTTAAGATTTTTTCAACATAAGATTAGTACCCTAAGAGGAAGCATAACTCCCTTAGATAACCCCTTCAACCATGATCTTCCACACCCCGTAATTATGGAATTTCACCCAGTTTCTCTAAAAGATCTATCAGAAATACTGACCCAATTGAAACCCTCAACGAGTCCAACTGGTATCTTACCTACTTCTCTATTTTGTAAAGTTTTTGATGCCATTGGGCTCTCTGTGGTCTCGTTAATAAACTGTTCCTTGCTTTCTGGCTCTGTCCCCAGGTGCTTTAAACGGGGGGTTATTCAACCTCTGCTGAAAAAGCCCAACCTGGATCCCACACTACAGACAAGCTTCAGACCCATCTCAAAACTTCCTTTCATTTCCAAAATTTTAGAAAAAGTCATTTGTTCACAGGTAAAGAAGGCACTGGATAAAGCATAATATACTTGATAACTTTCAATCGGGTTTTAGAAAGTTACACTCCACAGAAACAGCCCTTCTCAAAAGTCACAAATGACCTTTTGATGGCCGCGGACAGGGGCGATTGCTCAGTCCTTGTTCTATTGGACCTCAGTTCAGCCTTTGATACCGTTGACCATCAGATCTTCATTCACCGCTTAAATCATATGGTAGGGATATCTGTATCATTTCTAAAGTGGTTCACCTCATTTCTAACTGATAGAACACTTTTAGTTTCAGCAGGAAACTTCCGGTCAGATGTAGCTAAGTCTTCATGTGGAGTTCCACAAGGATCAGTTTTAAGCCCCTTGTTATTCTCATTATTTATTCTTCCTTTAGGCCATATCATTAGCGGGTTCAGAACTATTTCCTACCATCTGTATGCAGACGATATCCAATTATACATTTCTTTAAACCTTGGGAATTAGACAAATTATCCACTATTAGACTGTCTTAAGGAAATTAATGGCTGGATGAGAAACAATTTTTTGCAGCTCAACGCAGACAAGACTGAGTGTCTAATTCTTGCTCCAGAGAGCATCAAGCCCCAAATTAGTCAACGTCTGGCCCCTCTCTCATCTTCGATAAAAGCTACTGCTCGGAATCTTGGGATAATTTTTGATCAATCCCTATCTTTTGATGCTCATGTCAAGTCTGTGACCCGCTCTTGCGTTTTTCATCTAAGGAACATTGCTAAACTTTGGTCCATTGTCTCCAAAGGTGAAATGGAGATGCTTGTCCATGCCTTTATCTCCTCTTGGTTTGATTATTGCAATGCAGTCTTCTCCTGTTTGTCTAAGACCTCCCTAAATCACCTTCAGATGGTCAGAAATGCTGCAATAAATTCTCCCATATCACTCCCGTGTTAAAATCCATGCACTGGCTTCCGGTGGAGTACAAATATCAGTTTAAAATCCTTACCTTTACGTTTATGCCCCTACGAGGCGAGGCCCCCACCTATATCACAGAGCTTCTTCATACCTACTCTCCAAAGAGGTTCCTTAGCTCTACTGGTAGCGGCCTTTTGACCATCCCATGGACCCCTTTGAAAACAAAGGGGGGGGGGATCACACTTTTCAAACCCTAGCTCCAATACTATGGAACAATTTACCTCTTCCTCTACAAACAATTGACTCTGTGGCTTCTTTCAAAAAACAAACGCGCTTTCTTGCAGGCACTTAATGAAAACACGAAGGATCAGCTTTTCTGGACGATCCTGTGTCTTTTGAAGAGTTGGTTACTCTTTCCCTATGAATTGATAATCACCTGAGAGAAAGAGAAACTGAAAGGAACTAGACATCCCACAAGTCGTCACTTTGCTCCCTTCCAGTTTCAGTACTCACGGTTCCGTTTCTGGGGCTAACATCCGCTCCTGTAACAAGCAGCCTGTGCCACTGATGCCACTCCCGAGGAACGGGAATGCTGATTCTGTGCCCGTGGGTGTTTCTCTTTTGGCTCCCTCGATCATTTCCTTGTTGTTTATTCTGAGCAGCCGAAAGGCTCTGCCCACTGGTAAGTCTAGGAATATGGGTGGGTGGATCCCTTAGCAATGGTAAGACAGGAATATTGTTACCCGTGTCCTTACATACTAACTAATCCATATATTCTCTTCAGGCCCTTATTGCTTCCTGTGCCAAACAGAACCTATTAGATATCAAGTTAGCTAGACAGTTACACATTCCTCATTCCTCCCATCCCCACCGAGGCTCTTATCAATCATGTGTTTGCTCTGATCACTCAAACGGAACCTGTCACTTTGGTCATGTTAGGCAATCACAGAGAGAAACTCACTTTCTTAACAGCCCTCTGTTTGAGGGATCAGTCTACAGGATAAAGGAAGGAAAAGTTAGGGGTGTGGAGCAGTGGCTCCCCACAGAGAGCTTTCTTTAGCTGTGCAAATGCTGCCTGGCATGGCCCCATCCACTGGATCAGATTGGGAACACCTTTTAGAGTGAGATCAGTCAAGGGGCTGGTCAGGTCCACGAACCTGGGCTTGAACTGACTGTAACTGGGTTTCGGCACCACTGTAAAGGATTCAGACCCAACACACCATGTTTCCATTTGTTTTGAGCTTTTTATTGAGCACACAGTAATACTTTTTCCCAGCTCTACAAACATGGCAGATAACTTCAAGTCAGCTGCACATTCATCTCCCTCTGGTTTCTGACGGGAAATCCTTGTCAGCATAATCACATCCACCTGTCCCTTCAACCTCCCTGGCACTGCCCTTTGAGCTCACTGCACCACCCCTCTACTGCAATTGAGTCAGGGATCACACCTCCACCACAAAGACTACTTCACAAAAAGACAGTTTCCACAATCTGTCAGCACTTGGTAACCTTGGACAGCCTTCTACAAATTTGCATTCAAGGTTTGCAGGACAATATGGCTGACAGGTCTTTGCCCAGATGATCCGGATTAGACTGCATTAACTCAATATCCAGTCTCATAGGGCTCCCAAGAGTGTCATGAGTGTTCTTCACCATTAGACCCATTTGAGCTGGTTTTTGCAACAGTGGAACCTGAACTTGTGGAGGCATGTTATGCTTTATTTTGCTTATGATTGTTAGATCATAGGAACATACAGCAACATACTGCAACTGAAGACTAAAATACACACACACACACACACACACACACACACACACACACACACACACACACACACACACACGAGAACTGTCACGGTGGGTGTGTCGAGTAGACACAAAATGAAAACACACATGAAACAGAAGACTAGCAAAATAAAACAGGAAGTACAAACACTGACACCATGACTAAGATGTGGGCTTGTCACGTGGTTGACACTGGCACTGGCAGACATGGTACATGGCTGGGAAGGCAGAAAGACACAAAGAGGCTGGGGAAAACAGAGCTCAAGAAAGACCACTAAAGAACTAAAACAAACCATAACACACACAAAAACTGGGTCGAAGACCCAGGACAATGACATGCAGAGCTGAAAAGAATCCAACTAATGAAGGGATTCAAAAATGAAGATAACAAACACAGGATGCGAGACTATCAAAATAAGACAGGAAACTAACAAACACAGAGACAGAACCCAGACTCAAGACATACAAACTTGATGCAGGGAAAGAATAAACCAAAAAGTGGCTGAGGAGACAAGACTCACTTGACACAACTGCAAAGACACGGCATGGAGAAACCAGACAGATACTGGGGCATAACTGGAGAAACAAACATGGACCATTAAAGGGATCAAAGAAACGGTAATTAAGATAGCTGAAATTAAACGAACACAAAACCATAGTACTTTCTGCATAACGTTTACACATTTTTATACACTAATGGTTGTATCTTCTTTGGCTCTTGGCAGAGGCGGTCGCATCTTTCTCGGGAGAAAGACTTGCACAAATTAAGCACAGTAATTCAACGCGCCCGTGTAGCGATCTGGTTAGACCCAAACGCGGAGAAGGCTAGTGATGGGTTGGTAGAGGCACGCAGCAGCTTTAATGAGACAGTGCACACATTGCGGCTTTTTGAACCGAGGTTACAGATGATCAACAGGCAGAGCCGGGATAAGAGAATGAGTAAGGAAATGATGGCTGACCTGAGTTCCACAGGATCCTGTGTGCAGCAGTGGCAAGAGGGCAGGCAGACATAAGGTTGGAAAACTTCCAGGTGATGAAGCGTGAACAGCCGTGAGTGTAACTTGTCGCTTCAGAATTCCCCACAGGTGTTCGATTGGGTTCGAATCAGGAGACATACTTGGCCATTCAGTCACCTTCACCCTGTTCTTCAGAAATGCAACGGTAGCTTTAGATGTGTGTTCTGGATCATTGTCGTGTTAGAAAAGTGCACGACGACCAAGTGCACGGAGTGATGGCACCATCTTCTCCTTCAGTATACACTCAAAAAAGTGAAATTGGGTGGTTATTGCATTTACAAGTCTCAAACATGTAGTTTGAACAAAATGTATTTATGTTTCTAAGGTGAACGTAATGAAATCAAATAAGATCTGCATGAAATTTACCAACTTAGCACCTCTTAAATTTATTCTTGTTGATATGACATGATAAAATCTAACAAGAGTGGCTAGTTGCCTTAAAGACTCGCGATATCACAAGATCACGTGTGATTTTAAACCACAGGAGGCAGGAAAGCACATGTTGCTTCGCGGTCATCTTGGAAAGGTAAGAGTGAATCTGTCTTCATCCATCTAGATGAAAATACTTTTTGCACAAAGGTATCATTAGTTTGTCTATTCTTTTCAGTGATATTTATTCACATTTGTTTTTGATTTTTTTAAATCTGTCTGTTTATGCCATTCTAGCTAGCTAACACATTAGTGCAACAATATAGCACAATGTCAAGCTAGCTCAAGTATGACAGCCTAATATGAAAGACATAGCTACTTAATATGTAGTTATTGTTTATAACTTAAGCTCTGCTTAAGGTAGTTGGGCTCTACCACAGAAACTGTTGTGGTAAATATACATGTTGGGTTGTTGAAATTTGTAAGTTTGTAAGTTGCAACTGTTGCACGGTAGTTTACTTAACAACTGATATATGTTTTTAGTAGACTGAGGAGGAAAGACAAAACATTAACAGATTTTTTTTCCTGCTTTTTAATTCTTTTGAAATTAAATATTTGTCTACTTGCAGTCCCCTCCTGTAAAGATAACAAATGTTTAATTGTCAAATCGTATTTTTAGTAAGGTGATCATTTTTAATTTGAAATTTGTGGGGCTGATTTATCTGTTTCAGAACGCAGCTGCCATCCGACCCCATCAGTGACCGTGGACGAAAAGGATCATTGGCCATCATCAAGTTTGTGATTTGAATGTAGTTAAAAACATTGAAAGAGTCTTACTGATCGACTGAGTCCAGTCATTAATTACTTAGGGTTCACTTAAATGAAGATTTGCCTGATTTATTTAACCTTTGAGTGAAGGATGTTCTATATATTCTTATTATTAGCCAAACTGAGTTTTGTCTATTGGATTATTATTCTATCTTTTGCAGGTGAGT